>PVHP010044147.1:0-14213 GCA_004024765.1 Zapus hudsonius
GGGTGGGCTTATGGGGGTTATAAGCCAGCTTCCCCTTGCTAGTATTTGGCACACCTTCCTGCCGCTGTTTGCAGTGCTGTGGCAGAGGTGATGTCCAGCCCTCTGCTCATGCCATCGTTTTCCCTGCCAGGATGGAGTCTCCCCTCGAGTCCGTAAGCCAAATAAACCCATTCCTCCACAAGCCGCTTTTGTTTGGGTTTTTTTTCTGCGCAGCAACTAGAAAGCTGACTGCAACAGAAGGTTTTCAAAAAAAATAAAAACATTATTGCAATATAACCCAACACTCCTACTCCTGGGTAGATATTCAGAGAAAATGAAGTCTGTATGCAGAAGAGACATCTGGACTTCCATGTTCACTCCAGCACTATTCATAATAGCCAAGAGATGGAAACACGGGTAAAGAAATGTAACACATACACACAATGGAATACTATGCAGCCACAAAAACAAATGAAATTCTGTCATTTGTAGCAGCATGGCTGAAACTAAAGAACATTCATTATGTTAAGTAAAATAACATAATGACTAACAATGATAATTAACCCTTAGAAAACAAAGTTGATTATGAATAAGACAACATATTTGGGATGCTTTTGTTACTCTTACGACTGGCTCAGAAAGACAAACACTTCATGACAATTGTATTTTTAGTGGAAGTGCCAGGTGTCCACCCCAGAGTGGTGACATTGGAATTTCCAGATGTGATACTATTTACATACCCATTCAAGAGATAGTTACTGTATGCTAGTTGTGGAGCTGGCTCCAAGAGCCAGAACAGGGTGCTTTCATCAACCCATCTCTGGTCTATGGGCCAAGTCCATATGTTATTGTATCTGGGTTATTATAAGATTTTAGTAAATGGCTTCCAGGCTTTTGGTCACTTTCCCCTTCTCCTTATAGTCTATCCTCCACCCAGAAGCCAAAGAGCCTGTTAAAGCATGATTGATCGTGCCTCTCCTCTGCTCTATCCTCCAGTGGCTTGCCATCTCAGTGCATGGGAAATTCACCAGAATAAAACCAGTCCCAGAAAACAGACTCAAACCTTGAGTTCATTTCCTCCCACGTGACCCCTTGCTTGTTTCCCTCTAGACGCATGTCCTCCTTATCAATCTTCAAATATGTCAAGCACATCTCATACCCTATTCACTCCCAGATGTATTCTTTGGAATCCATATGACTCTGGGCTCTGGCTTCACCTTCTTGGAACAAATATAATATGAATTCTCCTACCACCACCATGACCTCTCCACCCACCATAGCAGTCGCTTTCAGCACACTTATTGCTGACATTTTCTATTACTATGTTCATTGTTGACTCCCCCTATTGTCCCTATTCCTGGAATAACACTCGACGAGACCAGAGATTTTGCTTTGCTCTTTGAAAGATAGGGCACCAGTTCCTAAAATAGTGTCCAGCACACAGTAGGACTCAAGCATTCATAGATCTGTACTGTTATTTGGTTTAAAATTAGAAAGAACAGAATATAACACTTCCTTTTAAGAACCTGCCAATCAAAAGACTAGAGTTCATTAAGTAGTAAACCATTTTAGTTTTGGCTTGATATACAGCTCCTCAGTTTTACCACTGTAATGCAAACTGATCATATTGAGTCCATCAAGGAGTAAGTGTGGCTGTGCTTCAGTGTTTCTAAAAACAGGTTAAGAGCCAGGTTCAGCCTGAAGATCTTATTTTACTGGCCTGTGCATTAGAGGAGACATATATGTAAGTATAAAATAAGAATCACTCTTCAAGAGCTATGAATAAAATTCCATTTGGGCAACCATTCCAATGACGGAGGAGTCAGAAATTAAACAAGCAAATACATGTTCCATGTACTAACGGGAAATGATTTGCAAGGGGATTTCACCCTGACATCAATGGAAATGATGTGAACTGAGTGCCTGGGGCAATTTGTATAGGAAAGATTTAAGAGCAGTTGCTCAAATCTGGTTCTTTCTCTGTTATTGACATAGCACTTGGCATGGCACTTTGGGCGAGTGTCTACACTGTAAATTGTTAATTGTATTAAGTGATGATAAAATACATAGATGTGGTAATGAGGGTCAACCAAATACCTAAGTCTTTGGCCCACATGCTACCAAAAAGGAAGGAGTTCTGATTTGATGTCTACAGTAGATTCTACTCTTTCCACTTTTGTCTAGATGTTGGCATAGTATTTTCTTCATTACTCAACACTAACTTATTTGTATGCATATTATTCCTCTCTCTGAAAATTAGCATGACCTATTTTCTACCTTTCTTTCAAACATCTTTCTGGAGAATTTATAATAGCATTCTCATTATTTCACCAAATATTCAAGTCCTTCCATGTGCTTGGTTCTGAGACAGGTAGTGGTAATACTTGTCCTCTGTCTCATCACTATATAGTTGATTAGGGGAAAGAAAAGATTTGCATCACATAATAAAACAGGAAAACCAAATACAGAAAAAAATACTTTATGTGGAGGAGGAAAAGATGAGGAAGTTTCCTAAATGTAGCACATGAGGTGGGTTTGAAAAGATGAAGAGGGTTTCACCAGGCAGACAGTGCTGGGAGAGGGGGAAATTTTTGAAAAATGTTATCTTTCTTCTGTCTTTTTAAAAACTCTCATAGTTCAATTCCCATGCCAAAAAAAAAATAATACAAGTCACCTTAGCCTTCATCACAATAGAAGGAAATCACACGTGTATATTGTTGTCAGGAAATTCTATAGCTCAACATTTTTGTGAATGGGATGGGTTGGTCTTTATTCCAAGGAGGATGTGGGTAATCATGGGAACCTCTTACAACAAACTGGGAATGGCAACAATTCACAGGTCACATCTCTACTGACTCTAGAGTAGTATGTCTAGAACGGGTATAGAATAATGAGAAAATGAGAAACTGGAGAGATGGTCAACAAACTTCAGTATACTCCATGCAAGCTCCCTGTGTGTCCATAGGTGACAGACCACAGACATTCCCTACAGTTCTTCTAGCATTCAATTTCATCATATCCTGGATGCCAGGCTTTTCCCCAAGAAGCTTTATTACAGAAGAAAGTACTTCTTTGCAACTGAAAAATGAACAAATGTAGGTTTTGATGTAAAATAATGATTTGGGGGCTGAAGAGATGGCTCAGTGGTTATGGCATCTACCTGCAAAGCATAAAGACCCATGCTCAATTCCTCATTACCCACATACAGCCAGATACACAAAGTGGCCCATGCAACTGGAGTTCCTGTGCATCAACTGGAGGCCCTGATGAGCCCATTCTCTCTGTTTTTCTCTTTTCTCTCTATCTCTCTTCTTATAAATAAATAAATATTTTTAAAAGAAAAATAGAGATATGGACATTGCACCACTTCCTTCTTCTTCCTACCCCCACCCTGCCACTCTGTACCATGACCATATCTAACTTGTTTCCTTCTGTCTGCTGCTGGCTTCTCTCTGTCCATCAAAACCCAGGTGTGTTCTAATTGTCCTTCTTTCCAAAAGTCCTTACTCAGAATGACTCCTCTGCTTGGATCTCCAAATATTCGCTTTGAAAGTCCACACCTTCCTGGACTCATAATAAAGGTTTCAAAGTCACCGATCTTAAGATAAGAGATTGGTAGGATTTTCTTAAGAGACAGAAAATAATCACAAGGCTTGTTAAAAGTGGAAGTGGGGAACAAAAGAGTCAGAGTCAGACAGATGAGATGTGAGAAAGGTTGGACCAGCCATAGCTGCTCTGAGCACAAAGGAAGTGGCTATAAGCCAAGGAATGCACTCAACCTCTAGAAGCTGGAAAAAAAGAAAAGAAGTCTATCCCAGAGCCTTCAGAAAAAGTACAGCTCTGTAGATACCTTGAATAGGCCAGGAATCTCCCAGAGACTACAGACCACTAGAACCAGAACAAAATGAAATTTTGTCGTTTGAAGCCATCAAGTGTGTGGCAACTTGTAGCATCAATAATAAATTAATACACTCTCCTCCAAAATCCAAATCATCAGGCAAGACATGTGCATGTTAATCCTTCATAGCTCCTTTTGTGGGTTTCCTCTCCTTACTCTATTGATCTGTTGATCCTCCTTGTTGCATTCTGAGAACATTACCCACTCCACCTAACCCTTCTCATTGGATTTTTTGCCCCCAATCTTTCATCCTTAGGTTTAATACTTACCTGTTTCCTGTACCACAGCTTTTTGCCTGTCACTTGTTTCCATAGCATAAAACAAGGACAAGTTCCTAGCTGCCCAAAGTATGACTTGTAGCAACTTATCTTCTCTTTTATGGTCTTGCCCAAGTTTTTCCCAAACTACACCTTCAGCTTCACTGCCTTTCATTTTCCAGGCCAGAAGTTCAATAAATGGAGCCAATTGCTGCTCATAACAAGTGCCTATGCTTTTCTTTCTAGTATAAGTCATAATCCTTAGAGATTTTTTTTGTTTATTTTTGTTTCTGTTTTGGGGTTTTTTAAGATAAGAATCTTAAAAATCTGTCCCAGAGAATCAAAGAGTCTTAGCCACTATTGTGTTTGGCAAGGTAATATTAAACAAAAGGAATTGTTTGAAAAGACAGCTCTAATCACTGTGACGTGTGTTCAATGTTTACCTTTAAAGGTTGCAAAATAACCCTCTAAACTGAAAAACACAAAGTGTAGTAATTATCCTGTTCAGCAACAATGAAAATATTTATTAAAAATATTATTTCCAAGTACACAACAGAGCAGATGGTAACAGTATCTGGGGTTATACTTATTTGACTCATCATATTCTTTCAATACAGCCATATTTATTATCTGGGACTAACCCAGGCATGCATGAGATCAGGTATGATCAGACACACAAATACAAACCTCCTAGGCAGAAAACATTAGTACTCCTCATTTTAATCTTCAGCCAAATGACCACAATATCCTCAGAACTTCCCAGATAAAACCAGGGGGTAAGAGTTCATGCCTTGAGAAAACGATTGACAAAGAAATGATGATCTACTTGATAGTGCAAAGGAAATTGGCACTAAATAGTGGATGGCAGGACCTTGGCACTGGGTGGTTACTAAGGTGATTTGGCTGGTCACTTTCCTGGGCAGATGGTCCTTTGCTTGGTCCTTCTGTGTTTCAGGTATCTTCATTCTGAGATAGTTTTATACTAAAATAGCACTCATCACAAGAAGAGTACTCCTGTGGTTTTGGGGGAATCGTTTGTCCAGGACACAGGATATGGGGGAAAACAGAGTGAAAGAGAAATATTCCAAAGGGACCCCCTCAAATGCAGACTTAGGCTTTGCAAGGGAGATTGGAAGAACTCAGGACAGGCACTCTTAGGGACTGGTGTTATAGACCATGCCAGGGGCTCATGTCTGTTGGATCTGTCTTTTTCACTTTCCTTTGAAGTAAGAGGCAAAAACATGGTATTGACCTGGCAAGTCCTGGCCAACAACACATGTAAGCCCAGCCTATACTACCCCGACCTTTGTATGTAATCAGTTTGCTCGGTAGTTTATTTTAGAATTTCACAGCCATATTCTTTGCAGTCTCTCAGGACTTTCACTTTGACACAGTCAAAATGACCTGGACCTCGAGGAAACAGCTTTCTGGTTCAGGCACCTTTGCAATGAATGTTTCATTGTGGCTCAGGAATTGAATTGAGAATTAACAATCTCCAAAGCAAATACATCCTTTACCCACTTCTCTGTCCTCTCATACCTATATTCTGTGTTATGTCTGCACATTCCAGAAGACATAATTATACTTATTTGGAGCATATGAAATGAGCACACATGCAACCCACCAATAAGGTCACTTTCAGGCTCTCACTCAATAGCTTTGAGTAAATCACTCACAATTGGGAAAGTTAATGGGATGCTGGACCAAAGCACAAGCTGGAAAAGCTAACACTGGGTGGCTTGTAATCGATTGTTCATACCAGGTGGCTCTCAGACACTACCCAGATGATTCCAAAGGCACTTCCTCTGGTTCTTTTCCAAATGTCCTCTGGACTATGGAAACCAAACTTGTTACATTTACCAAAATATAACCCAGTTAAGAAAAAACACTTCAATACCACGCTAAGTTAAACCAAGCCTCATTAAAACAGTATCAGAAAAGAAAGCTCTTAAAAGCATTTTGAACGAAATGAGCATTGAAAATGCTACAAATACATTGAATTATTTGAGAGGCATACATTTCACAAATTCAATCTAGTCAACTGTCTTATATCTTGTTTACCTGGGAAGTTAAAAGTTACTTATTGCTGTTTGGAATTTGGTATGAGATTATTCTTATTCTAGAACTGTAAGTGAGATCATTTTAAAGGAATGTTGAATGATGTTTCTGTCTTTGGTCATCATAATACTGAAGATCAAGGGCTGAAAACAAGTGATGGATAACACTAGAAATCAACCTGAACTTATGAGTCAGAGACTGCGACAAACTACACTCAGAAAGAACTTGCTCTCATCTCACAGAAGTGTAATTTCTCAAGCCAGAAAATGATGTAATAGCCTCAATAAAAACTGTTTTGTACATCCAAGATGAATTTACCACAGATAGAATTTTAAAAATAGCATAAGCATTCAATATCTTCATATTTAATCATGTAGTACAGTGTTAGACCTTGAGTTATAAAAACCATCAAATAAGCCTACTACACAAATGCTAGTTTACTTATTATTATCCTGGCAGGAGAATCAATAAAGGTATAATAAACAGGGCCATCGAGTGAAGGGACGATAAGAGATCCCTTTGAATTTAAAGGCATTCTACAAGACTACAAATGATAACTACAACTCCAGAATACTCCATTGCTGCTTTGGCAGAGGAGGAAAATACAGATACTAAAGGAGTCCTTAACTATAAATACTACATTGAGTAGGAGCAGGTGGAAAAAAAGAAGAAATACAGTAACATTATTCTAAAATATCACTGCAGTAGACCCCTCACTGTCAACACACCCAAATGCTAGACAAGTACGAAAATTAGAGGGGACCATGGCGACTGATTGAAACAAAAATGGCAAGCAGATAATCAATAATATGCTAGCCTTGAGTTTTAAGACAAGTAATTAGTCCAAGAGACATTTGAATATTTTTCCTCGTCTTCTTTATCCTAAAGTGTGCTGAAGTTAAAAATCACTTTGCCTGATACCTGACATGAAAAACGAAGGAAGATTTAATTTCACCAAACACCCACCTGGTGGAATTCATACAATTGAAATTACACTGTTAAGCAAACCTTTATCTGCAATTCTACATCTGCCTGTATCATGAACACTGTTAGTAATTGGATCTCCAGGACATTCTTTAAAATAATCACATACTTGCCTGACCATACAGCCTGATTAATAATGAATGAACATTCCTGAAAAGAACCATTTGGAAGGAAGCACAGCAGATGTCTGTGGGGATATAAAGGCTTTAATGATCAAAATTAAGAGGAAATGGGAGCTGGGTCACACAGTCTGGCTATTTTAATTGAAATCCAGTCTTCTAAATCTACTCAAGAGAATATGCAAATATTTCTGAATGTTCATCTCCACAATCAGACAAGCAAAAGACAACATACGTGACAATGAAAAAGAGCAATCCCTGCCTTCCTCAGGAAAAAAAAAAAGACCCTCAACCATACAATGAGCTCCTGGAAGCCTGGTTAGCAGGCTAAAAACAGAAACTCCTACACTGGTCCTTAGGAGTCCTTCGAGCACCACTCGAGAGTTGGACAAACAGATCGCTTGAATACCCACCAATGGACTGCACGCTAGATCTGTTTGAAGAAACATCGCTGTAGACAGAGGATAGGGCCCCACGAAATGACAGACAGGCCACTGAGACCAGATGGTGGGTGGCAGGCAGAGCTGGAGGCGCCCTGTGTGTGGTTCTGTGAACGTGTCGACAGTGAGTGAAACACAACAGGAAAATCGGCCCAACAATTCCAGGAAGGCTAGCTCCACCTCATCCACCCCGCCAGGGTTGCCTGAGTTGAAGAATCAACTGCCTTTTCCACGGCCCCCACTACAACTTCCCTGTCCCCTAGCCCACTCAGTGCCCATCTGAAACCAAGTGAAAAGACAACTCAGGTCAGCCTGACATCCACTGCCTGGTCCCCAATCAGGGTAATGTCACACAGGCAACAAAGAGTAGCAGTTGCTCCTCTAACTGTAAGGTGTCCAGCAGCCAAAGACCAAATGGCAGCTCTCCCTATTGCCAAAAGGAGCCTTCCTCCTAGCTCAGGGGTCAGGGCCTCACCTCCCTTGTGTTTGGTTCTTTTGGATACTACCCAGTACATTACATTATTATGCTCTGGATGCTAGTTCATTTAAAACATTTAATATTCCTTATGTTGTACCTTTATACTCAAAATCTAGTGTAATTTCAGAAAGAAAGTTATCTTTTTAAATCTACTTTAAGGAGAACAATCTCTAGACCACAGGTACAATAATACATTCCCATTTCTTGAGTTCTTCCAAAATTAGCGCTATTGATTATAATGGATCATGTTAATAAACAATAAATATATGCATATGTATATGCACACAACTGTGTATGCATGCACAAAGATGTATAAATTATATATATACACACATACATACATACACATGCATCTTATGTGTGTATACAGCCTTGATTTCCATTTTGGATTAGTTCCAATAACTCCCCAAGCAATGATACCAAAATCTCAAGTTCCTTATATAAAGTAGCATAGCATTTATGCATATCACATATGTCACCTAACGAATTTTAATCACCTTGAGATTACTCATAGTAAATACCTAATACCATAAACAATAAAATCACTGCTATACTTATTGCTTGAGAGAAAATGACAAGAAAACAAAGTATGCACATGGTCAGTGCAGATAAAAGTTTTTTCACATATATTTGAATAGAAAGTTGGTTGAATCTGTGAATTTGGAACTCACAAAAGACCGACTCATATGCATCTAATATTATACATACACACACAAACATTATATATTATATATATGTATATATAATCTGTGATGGGTCCCATGTCTTGATTTCACTTTCCAGAATCAGTCCCCAGAATGGCAAAGAGAGGGCAAACTGAGAAAGGGAAGAAATCATTTCAAATTTGATTATGTAAAGAAAGGGAAATAGTCTTTCTAAGAGTGAAAAGAAAATGTGCCCTGCACTGCAGGTCTTTAAAGGATGCTGCTTATCACTCCACAAGACAAGAAACTGCAACTAAAGTAATTTACCAGGAAAGTGTCAAAACAATTCCACACAAATCAATTTATATCAAGACATTTGGACTCCAGCAAAGGTGTGCAAGGACCATTTATGATAACCGGGAAGGAGGTGGCAAGATTTGCTTCCTCCAGCACCTACTTTTATCACAGCAATAGCTCACGATGAACCACAGCATGTTTCACATGTTTTGCCATAAAAATGCAGACTTAGATTTCTTGGCTTATGTCTCTCAACAGAGAACTTCATTTGCCTTTTAACAGTGCAGACATTACTCAATTTCCCATATAGATGATTTATTTGAGACATTTGCATTGTCCAGAGAAGACATACATGTCTATTTCTAAATAATTTTAAATAACTTTTATAAGAAATTTTTAAAAGAGCTTTGGTTAAACCATATTACAATTAACAAAATTTCTATGAGATGAGTTTAATTTGTCCATATTATGACACTGTAGTGGAAAATTTACCCTGAATATCTCAAGTTCAAACATCAGGAAACAAATATTTACTCCACCCTTCAAAAGACAATGGTAAACATCAAAATATTTCAAATTTTTTTAAAACAGCATAATCTGTCAACCTTTGAAGTTTCCAACAATCAGAGGGCCTCAGATATTTTATGTTTTATGTCTTATACTTTTGTTCTTTTTAAAAGCACCCAGTTTATTCTTCTTCTTGTCCTTTTTTACTTTTTAGACAAAGTCTTGTTATGTATTCCAAGCTGGCCTGGAAATCCTCATCTTCCTGCCTCAACCTCCCAAGTGGTAGGATTATAGACATGCATCACCACACCTGGCTATATCAATCTAGGAATCACTGAAAATGACTGATGTTTTCCAGCGTACGATGTTCTGGCCATGATATAAGAATTTGGCACTGAAGATAGTGATAACAGATTGCAAGGAGAACAAAGAGCCAATGGGAGCATGTCACACCCTGTCTCCTGGAATGAGTCTAAATTGGACCTCCAGGTGAGTGGACCAACAGCAAAATGGAAACTGCTAATTCCTTTGAAACCACCCACAGCTGAAGAGCACATAATCCTGCCATCTCTGAAAGCTTTTTCATGTATATTTATGGTTGGATAAGCATTTATTCATACATACATAAAACTCATTCTAAGTCTATGTAAAAATCCTACATACAGGGCTGGAGAGATGGTTAAGTGGTTAAGGCACTTGCCTCCAGTGCCTAAGGCCCCGGGTTCAATTCCCCAGGACCCACATAAGCCATACCCACAAGGTGTGGCCTTGGTGCTCTCTCTCTTTCTCTCTCACTCTCTGTATTTCTCTGCTAGAAAATGAACAAATAAAATATTTTTTAAAACATCCTACATACAATGTGTATCTATCTATAAGGTCATGCAGATGCATATGTGTATATAGGTGCATTTCAAATTACTTGGGGATTAATAACATTCACTCCATAAATCCCTCAGTTTGCACATCCATACTACATTACAAAAACATTCCTTTCCTTGTGTAAACACAGAAAACTGTAAATAATGGTTACTTATCTAAAAACCCAACAAGGATATGCCCACTGAGATCTGCCAATGGTTACTTGAAGATCAGTAAAATGAGATGAGAGATCTATTCTCTGAAAGACAGTTGAGCAGAATTTTGCAGAGAGAGTCCGTCCTGGAGGAGCCCTCACCACTTTCGGACACTTTTCTTCCTTTGTTAAACAGTACTCTCTTAGATGGCAGACCCCTTCCCAATCACCCACCAGAAACAAAACGCATCAATGAATAGTTGGTGATGGTATTTCATGTTTCTTCTCTGAACACTGGAAAGTTTAGCTAATTGTTCAAGAGCAAAAACAAATCCTCCTGTCTTGTGACATGCAGGTAATGATAACTACAGACTCCTAATGCATGAGCAGGCTGGGAAATTCTTTCAAACATGATAGTGCCTTTGCTCAAAGAAAATTGCTGACCCTCCTCAACTTCAAAGTTATCTACATACAAAATCCTCTTGCTCACAATACCCTGAAGTTACTTCAAGATCTTAAAAATAAAAAAGGTTAACTATTATGAAGAATATGCTTTAAACCTTTCCTGTGATCATTGAAGCCCTACAGTCAGGGGATGGAGTCTTTGTTTTTATATAAGGAGTGATTCTTTTGTTCTGAAGTGTTATTGTAAAGCACCACATGGAAGAAAGAGAACATGGGAACATGGCAATGAAAAGGACAACAGCTCTGCTGAATGAAAACAGGATATTAATAACAGTGTCTGAGTGTCAGTATAGAACAAAGGCAGGGGGTGAATTCTTGGAGAAATTTGAGCAAAGATATTTGTACCACATTTAAATGCTAATGGATAAACTAGAATTTTCAAGACAGCACAGATTTACATCTGGGGCAGTCAAATTAGTTTAACATTAAAACATAAATGTAGAATTGTGTACCTGTGTATATAAGTATATAAAATTAAAATTGCTTCCAAATCTCATTAAATCCCCCTCCTTTGAACCCATGATCCACTCCCTGAAATTTCTAGATTTCTGTTTTGTTCTACATAAAATAAGACACTGGTTACAGAACTTGGCTTCAACAACGGCAGCTAACAGTTACAGAACATGACTTCATTTTACCAAAAGAAAAACAAAACTTTTCATTCACAGAAAATACTAACTTAAAGTTTAAATATAAACTTTAAGAAGTCTCATTCCATGTGATGAATACTGTATTCACCTCATCACCTGAAATCAACTAAGTTGCTAATGTTTGTCTACCATACTGGCTTTGCCAAGCCATGGTGGCATTAGGCTTTTCTCCTAATGCAAATTCTACAAAAAGCTGTTTATGTGATGATTTATTAAGTAAGACATCATCTGAATTCTTGTAGTTTAATGGGATTAACATTCTTTGTTATCATCACTACAGCCTCTAACCTAAAGGGATTCTGAATAGTAAATGATAATATATTTTGTATTACATGGAAATTTACCATCTTTTTTTCTCATCTAGATTCTTCTGTTACTGTTTTTATTTTTTTCCTTTGTTCCAATCTGTCCTTTCTACTTTCAGATAAATGATGAAATATTACAGGATTTTTCTTCTAATACACCAGCCTAGTTTTGTCTCTGGTGTGCAGTCAGAACAACTGGGGCTGACTGCTGAATTCAGTGGTCCCAATGACCCTTAGTCTAGATTTGGGCTGACACCATCAATGTGGTATCAGTAAAAACAAATGTGTACTTTGAAAGCAGATAATCCTAAATTCAAGGCCTGACTCTGCCATTTCCTAAAGGCAGATAGGAACCTGATGATCTACATATCTCGTTCTCACAGATGTTTTCCATATCCTATACACAATTTCCTTCTCTGTAAAATGAGGATGAGAGAACTCTCACTGTCCTTTGAGGATTAAATCAGGCATAGTCTCAAAAGTGCCCAACAAAATTATCACTCTCATGTCCTTCTCTTCTTGTCCTGAAGCACCTCTTCCCAATCGTCATTGAATAATTTCATTTTATGTATTTTTTCTCGGAAACACCTTCAAGACATTTTTGGAAGCAGGAAGGATATGAAACTATTGATTTGTTTGGCAATGTTCATGAAGTTTCTTATGTGAAGAAACAGTATGGGAATGATAATTGAACTAGCATTAATATGAATGACTATTTAATAATTGTCTTCATGAAGGCAATCCATGTATTTTCTAGACTTCAACATACCTCTGTGGTAATTACCACTGCTTTCCCACTAATATCCTGAGGCTGAACTTCTCAGCTCCCCACTGAAAGTTACCTTGTCCTCTGTATCATCTGACTGAATTTTTTACTTTTCAGGAAACCAGTGACCCCAGCATTCAGAAGAGAGAAGTTTTAGAATTTTTTTTTTTTTTTTTTGTTTATACACTGTCAGTCTGTCAGCTATATGGATATATGGCACTCTTGAAAAGAACATTTTTCAGGGCACAACAAATGGTGTGTGTTTCATGTTCTTCTGGTCACTGTGTCCCCAAAGTCTTATGGAGTGTCCCAGGTGCATAACACACATGCAGGGGATTTGTATCAAAGCTCAGCAACCCAAAGCATAAGAAGTCTGAATCTTGTATTTTGCATTGAAAGAATTCCTCCTGAGCCTTGGAAGCAGATACTATCTCTGTCCTCTGAGGTTTTCTGTTGTACAAACACCCTTAAAAATATAACAAAAAGCAGTCACTTTACTCAGGAGCTACTGAAATGTGAGAGATCTGTGAAGAATTACTTCTCAATAGACACAATTCCTGCCTCCTCCTGGGGGTCAGACCAACAGTGTGAACTAGAAATCAGGCCACCAGTCAGCTTCCCTAGTGGTTCCAGTAGAGGTAGAGTTTCACTTGGCATTGAATGACCCTCGAATCATAGAAGTCTAGAAGGGAAAAAGAGTGTGCAAGAAAGCAATGATGTGATTTTCACCACAAGCTCCAAAGTCCTAATCTTACTGCCCTCTAACACCAGCTTAAAACCCCAGGAAAACTAGATAGAATAAGGATGTCTCACTCAGAGACTGCCCAGGTCACCAAGAGCTGTTGGTAATTCCCTTCCTAGTCTCAAAACAGTCTGGGTTCTGCATGTAACTTCAGCCTTCCATTCTGAACAAAATGAGTTTTAGGAGGTTGTAAGAGGGAAGCCCTATATGTATATTAATCTTCCTGACTTTAATCCTTTTTTTAAGAACTACTTCTTTGGGAATAAAAGCACAGAAGTCATTTCTCTTATTTTCTTTCATTGAACAGGTTTTGTTTTAGATCTAGCTATGCATCAGGAACTGCTGAGGGCATCAAGAAGTATGAGACAGGCGGAGCAAGATGGAGGATGAGTAACAGCGGCGCCAGGACTCCCTTCGGAAAGGTTTGATCTCTTCAGCTGGGATCCAAACTTTGGTCACCAGCTGGACCTGATTTCGGGCCCCCCCTCCCTCCCCAGCCCCTGGGCCAGAGCAGAAGGGGTTCTCCAGCAGCTCTCTGCTCCCCAGCAGAGCAGAGGACCGTGCCCTCCCCCCCTCACTAGCTCCCGCCATTATCCCCTCGCTGTGGTTTCC
>PVHP010044148.1:0-14198 GCA_004024765.1 Zapus hudsonius
TAAACCTTCTAGAAAAGAAGTAGAAGGTACAATGTGAAGAGCAAACCCTCATAGGAACTAAGGCTTTAGATGCGAATAATATGCCGGTGGATTCATTAGTGAGAACTCTGGTGGGGTGTTGAAGGAACAGGGGTGTACATAGGAACTCTGTACTTGCTGTGGAGCTAGAACCATTCTAAAAATACTCAACTACTTGAAAAATCTACAAATGACATAAAGAAATATCTGCTTCATTAATTAGTAAGATTTTCACATCTATGAAATACTCATTTGAAAAGAATTTATAGTTAGATTTTCAAACTGAGCTGCCAAGAATCATGGCCCATTGTAAGTAACTCATAATCCAAATTTTCAACAACACAATTATTTTAATCCTCTCAGATTCCTTCAGCAAAAATATTATTTTAAATGTGGCTTAAGGTACATTTAAGTATGTTTAATAAGATGTATCCAAAAGTGAGATCCTGTCAAATTGTTCAACAAGCCATGAAAAGGCTCATCTCCAAATCCCTAGTATTTCCTGGAGTCTCCCACTTGGCACTGAGAGCCTTGGAGGAAGACAAGGCCTCCAGGAGGAGCTCTGAGCTGTGTTTCTTGGAGAAGAGTTGGAAAGCAGAGCTTTTGGGCATATGCAGAATAGAGACAGTGGCAGGAATTCAGTGGTCAAGGGAGAGGAAGGTGCTGGTCAATGAACTCCTGTCCAAATTCACACTGAACTGTAAAGTGTATGTGCATATGTAATATATGTATGCATACAATCTGCAAAAGAGCTTACCTGTGGGGTGTTTGTGCTGAGTATCAGTGCTGTAACTAAATAAAAACTAACAGAAATAAATTCAGGAGGGAAGGATTTATATTTATTTATTTATTTAATTTAATTAATTTATTTATTTATTTTGGGTTTGTTGAGGTAGGGTCTCACTGTAGCCCAGGCTGACCTGGAAGTCTCAGGGTGGCCCTCGAACTCATGGAGATCCTCCTACCTCTGCCTCCCCAGTGCTGGGATTAAAGGCATGCGCCACCACGCCCAGCTTGGAAGGATTTATTTTGACTCATGGTTTCACAGTTTGGTTCACGGTTGCTTGGTCCGTGAAATGGATTGGAGAGCATGCAGTGGGGTGCTCTTTACTTCTCGCCAGACAGGAAGCACAGAGAAGAGGATATTGGAAGGGGCCAGAATGAAATACAGCCCCTAGTGACACCCTTCCTCCAACTATTCCCTACCTCCTACCTTTTATCACTCCCAATAATACTATCATATTATAAACCCAAGTGAGGGATTAGCACATTGATTAAGTCAGACCTAATTGACTCTAGAAATATTACCACAGACACCCCTGTATTGCCTCTAGGCATTTCTTAATCCAGTCACATTCACATAACTAGCATCATGGACAGGGATGATCCATGGTGGGTTAATGATGCTTTGGAGATGACAGAGATGTACTCGGTCTAGTGAGTATTCTAGGCCACCACACATGGCATCCCTGCCATCATTCCTGCCTCTTGTCTTTCTGTCTGTCAGCTCTGATAAGGCAGCAGCTTTCTACTCAGCAAGATGCTCCTACCTCAACTGCTTCATCTACATCAACTCCTATAATGAACCCTGTGGGCAGCTTCTTCGATCACCTCCTCCCTTCTCTCTGTGGGTGAGAAAAGTAAGGCTTGGGGGGATTAGATAATTTACTAAAGGTTACAGCAAATAAACAGGGAAGCTGAAATTTAAAGTCAGACAGTTTGGTGGGGGACTTGCCCTGAGGTGCTATATTGGAACGTGTCATGTACAGTAGGTTTCATATCATCCATACCCCCCAGAGCCCATGGACCCCAACCCTGATGCTGCGAAGATGTATGCACTGGGTGAATACATAAACCCTGAATTGATGTCCACATGGAGCCTTTGAATGTCACCTCATTCGAAAATAGTGTCTTTGTAGATGCAATCATGGTGAGATGGGGCCATACTAGATTGGGTGGTCCCTAAATCCAATGTGACAGGTGTACTTATAAGATAAAGGACATTTAGACAGAACACCCAGAAAGACTGCTATGTGATAGGAAGCAGAAATTGTAATGACGCACCTGCAAGTCAATCAGTGCCAAGGATAGCCAGCAATCCCAAACAGCTAGAAGGGTCAAGAAAGGATCCTCAGCTAGAGCCTCCGGAGAGAGACAGAGAGAGACAGAGAAAGAGGGAAGGAGGGAGAGAGAGAAAGAGAGAGAGAGAGAGAGAGAGAGAGAGAGAGAGAGAGAGAGAGAGAGAGAGAGAGAGAGACGTGCCCTGGACATCTCAATTTCAGATGTTCAGCCCCCAGTACTATGATGAATAAATTTCTGTTGTTTTGAGCCACATAGTTCCTAGTGATTTGCTATCATAAGCACAGGGATCTTGTAGCTGTGACAGTTATTGCCTCTGGATACCCAAGTCTTTGTCCTTGGAGCTCACTAGCTTCCTTGTGCAAGCAGGTGAAAATGACTGTCTCAGGTGGACATTAAGATCATCTCTGTATCTTGTGAGAATAGGAGGTTCTTACCCTTCAGTTCCTCCAACCTCATGGCCTCTCTTAGGGCTTTTTCCCTTGGCCTGAGCATATAATTGCTCATGGTATAATTGAAGACAGGGAAGGTAAAGGAAAATTCTCGTTCCTTTCCCTAGCCAGGGGAGACCACATAGCATGCCCTCACCATGGCTGATTTTCTCTGTGAGATAAGACCCTTGTGTTCACTTGTTTAGCTGAAGAATTCAGTTTCAGAAGAATTAAAACTTGAGCTGGAATTCAAACCCACTATTTTCCAAGTTCAACCCCCTCAGGTAGAGATCTCAAATTTCTGTTTCATCATCTCTCACCTCTCATGCATTAATCTCTGTGAGGGGCATTAGGCCTGCCTTACAGCACTCAGGAAAAAGAGATACAGAAAGCAAAATATGCAGAAGAAAGGGGTAGACTTATAAAACAATCTAGATATGAGGAGGGAAGTAGTGGGAACATCAAGGAGAATTTAGTGGAAGAGAAGTGAAGACAGATTGATCACATCTGATTCCAATTCTAGTTTTACACTCTCTCAGGTATGTATTATCTAAGAGCAGTTTTCAAACTGGCTCCCACATGGTCTGCTGATAAGCTCTGTTTGCTGAAAGACTTAAACAAGAATTATTTTGGTTGACAGCTAAAATTCGTTTTAGGACTAAAATACTATCTTACAAAGTATTACTAAGATAATATTTAATTATTAATTATAGAGTTTTCCCACAGTGGTAGACACTATTTTTAAATAACTACTACTACTATTACTACTAAGTATGCCTTCACAATCCATCCCTCAGTATCCATGAAAGATTAGTTGTGAGACCCACCACAGGCACCCACATCCATACATGCTCAAGTTCCTTATATAAAAGCAAGTGGTATTTGCCTGTAGCATGCACATCCTCCTGTAAATCATCTCTAGATTACTTATAATAACTACAGCAATGTAAAGACCATATAAATAGTTATTATGTTGTATTATTCAAAGAACACTGTCAAAAAGAAAGTCTGTACATGTTCAATACAGATATGGTTTTCTTCAAATATTTTTTCCACAGTTGGTTAAATTCATAAATGTGGAAGCCATAAATATGGTGGCCTGACTTCATAAAGTATGCTCAAATTTCATGCTTTTACAAAGTGCATGGGAGTGACTGAGCCTGCATGGAGACAGCAATATCAAGTATTCCATAACATTCGGCATCATTATATTGTCCCTATTCAAGGTGCTTGAAGAAGCTAAATAGCAGATGAGTGAATATGACCTTATCTATCTATCTATCTATCTATCTATCTATCTATCTATCTATCCTGTCTTTCTCCCTATTCTCTTCCTCCTCTTCTTCCTCCTCTCCTCCTCCTTTTCCTCCTCTTCCTCCTTTTTCTTCTCCTCCTCCTCCTCCTCTTCTTCTTCTTTTCTTCTTCTTCTCCTTCTTGTTCCCACTCTCTCTCCTAGAGATTTAGCCTAGGGTCTCATGCATGTAGGTAAGTACTTTATTACTAAGTATGCCTCCTTGGCTATAGTTTGTAAATACACCTGGAAAAGTTATTCTGCAATAAATAAACCACCTTTATTGCATGCATAACAGTATTATCCAATAGAAATCTAACATGAGCTGCATTCACCATTTTGAATTCTATAGTAATCACATTAAAAAGTAAATCACAATAAGTCAGATTGATTTTAGCATATTTTATTTTAGCTAACATATCCAGAATATTATGATTTTTCACATGTGTTGCAGTTACTATCTTGTTGCTGGGACAAAGCACACAACTAAAAGCCTTTGATGAGAATGTTTTTATTTTGGTTTACAGTCTTGAGGGGAAAGGGGAACATCTAATTCAGACCACCATATTCCATCTCTGGCTCCAATAAACTGATGACCATCCATGATGTAAAATGCAATGCATTAAGTCCATCTTTAAAAGTCTCCTTAGTTTCATCAATCCCAACAGTGTTCAAACATTCCTATAGTCCAAGGTCTCTTAACTGTGAGCTGTAAAGCCAAAAACATAATGGCACAGAGTAATCATTCATGCTGCAAAAGATGACATTGCAAGAAAAGACTGAACCAATGCAAGTTTTAAAACAAACAAGGCAGACATCAAATCTGGTAGCTCCAAGTCCAACATCTCTACCAGTGATAAAGTCTCTAGAGTTCCAACTCCATCTTGGCTACTCCCAGCCCAGTGAACAATCCATCTTGAGCTGGCATCTCTCCTTGGTACTTTGAAGAGCAGAAAAATGCCTTCAGCATTAAGGCCCCTGCTTTCAAAAGAGTCAGTATTCTTTCTGCTATCCCAATGCAGAACAGATAGCCCAATTTCAATGGTTGTCATCTCTCAAACAATTGCAGATGAATGGAGCTGTTGTCTCTAGCCTGAAAATTTCATTTCTTTCTGTGTCATATCCTTCTGCTCACACCAGTCCATTTCTACACAATGCAAACAAGTTCTCATGACATTGGCAGAATGCAGCAAGCCTCTCACACAAACAGCTTTAAGCTCAGTCCAGACAATGCTCTTTCTTGCTCTCATAAGCCAAACCTCACAGTCTACAGTTCTTACTGCACTTAGGTCTTTCGAACTCTCTAACCAGAATGGTTCATGAAATTCTTGCATGAGACACTGCAAGCCATCTGTGGTAGTTTGATTAAATGTCCCCCAATAGATTCAAAAGTGTATTAAAGATTTGTCTCTAGTCTGGAGTCACCTAGGCCTGGCCTGCTAGGGTCTAGCCCTAAGGTATTTCTAAGGTAGATGTAAAATTCCAGCTATACATATACAAAGAACAGTCTGAGCTCAGGCCTGGAGTTCCTGCTGTTTTGCTAGTGAAGTTGGCTGGAGGTGCTGGATGGGTTTTTCTCTCTGCTTGGATCTGTGAAAGGGGGCCAGCCTTTTTTACCATTCTGAAACTTCCCCTGGATCTGTTACTTCAATAAATATTTTCCTACCCAAATTGTGTCTGGTTTGGAGATTCATCCCAGTGGCATGTGGCTAAGTATGACAGCATCTCTTAGGCCAAGGTTTCAAATCTCTTCATATTCCTCCTGCAAATCAGTTGCAAAGGCCAAAAATCACACAGTTGGGTTTCTAGAAGTAATGACCTCACTTCACTGGTACCAATTTTCTATTGCAATTACCTTATCATTGTTGGGACAAAGCACCCAACCAAAAGCATCTGATGGAAAGAATGTTTTCGGTTTGGCTGATAGTCTAAGGTGAAGCTCCATGATGGCAGGAGAAAGGATGGCATGAGCAGAAGCTTGACATCATGTCTGCCACAGATGTAGAAACAGCAGGAAGAAAGTGAGCCCAGTTCTGGCAAGGGGGAGCTGGCTTCAATATTCTTAAGCCTGTTCTCAATAGCACACCTCCTCTAGCAAGGCTCCACCTCCCGAATTACCACCAGCTGGAGAGTAAGCATTTAAAACACATGAGTTTATGGGGGACACATAACTCAAACCCCCACAGCATATAATAATATAAGCAAGTATTCATGCAATATGGTATACTTTTTATACTAAGATTTTGAATTCTGCTACAGATATCAGATCTCAATTTGGACACAAATTTTTCATCAGAAATACTTGATCGATATTAAGATTTCATAAGATTTACACTTGAAATAATACATGTAGGTACCCAAATTGTTCTAAACACACTTCAATGTTTTCTGATAACTGAACCAGCTGTTTCAAAAGCAAAATTAAGTACAATTTAAAACTCTGTTTCTCAATCACAGTAGCCACATGCCAAGCATGCACATGGTTAATGCACCATACTGCATTGAGCAGAAAAGTTTTCCACATGGCAGAAAGTTCTGTTGGACATGCAGCTATCAGCTGGCAAGGCCCTCTTCACAGACTAGCATCCCTTTGGAAGATACAACCTTTCAAAGATGACAGGCGCCGCTCCATCACACCGGCCTCCCATTTCCTCTTAATAACTCTAATCCCGTGCTATAGTCTTTCCACTGTTTGTTTGCCAAGAATACTCTCCTGCCAGGAGGAAAATGAGTTCCCCTGCTGAGATAAAGACCTGCTTGGCTTGGCTGTTCTATTCTCTCTTTACATGAATAAAGATGTGTTTTAAATCATTGTCTAAGAATATCCCTCAGTGCACTGTCAATGTCAAAGTATGTTCACCTTGTGAGACCTTATGGAAACAGCCCGCTCCTTGAAGCTTCCTGTCTGGCAGTCCCTGTCTGTAAAGAGCAAATGTTGAGTTTCAGGTCTAACAACGGAAGTTACAAAATTAACCAAGCCAACCCCCAGGTCAACCAGTGTCCATCTACTCCTGTTCGTCAGCAGTCTATTCACAATGGGAGCTCCCAGGTGCTGGAGGGCAGATATAGAATCAGGTCACCAGGTGTAGGTGTCTCACACCTCCACACAGCTCCTTTTCTGCCTCTGCTCCATTCTCTGTTCCCTATCCATTTGGTTTTGAAGTGATTAATAAGTCTCTCTCTCTCAATCTCTCTCTCTCAACCTCTCTCTCTCTCTCTCTCTCTCTCTCTCTCTCTCTCTCTCTCTCTCCATTGCTTTGGATACTAATTTTGTCCCTTATCTCATGTTTGGGCAATGAATAATGGTTACATTCTAATTTCACTTTTGTAGACTCTCATCCACTCCAATCCCTTCCACCTGCTAATTTGACATACAGACATGAAGACAACTAACATTGTTCTGTGAAATATGAAATATGATTATGGAATTTAAAGCATGTTTAAAATAGAAAAGTAGAGACTTTTGTGAAATAAAATGGCTAAATACTATTTCAATGTGCTAACCTTAGCCTGGGAAGCTGTGCTATAGGTCCCTGGGAAAATACTAAACGTGCAGCTGGGGCTGGCGATAAGAGTTAATTGGGAAGCAGAAATGTACTAATGGCCATCTTCTGCTCTCTGTAAGAGAAGCTTATAACATAGGAATGGAAAAAGAGAAGAATGATCAAACATTGGACTTCTTGCCAAACAGATGTCTTCCCCCCTTAGCTCTAACCATTGCTATCTGCTTCTGTACACATGTTTGCGCAGGCGATACCCTCTGACCCTCACCCCCAGACCCAAAAATATACTTGTGTTTATCCTAAAGAATGTTTGGTTCAGCCTTTAAAAAGAGTTCGACTGGAATGCTGAGTGCCGCAGTTCCCAGTTAGCTACTTAGCTGTGTGGCTGTGGTCCAGGTTCGAACCTGTCTAAATAAAGCGACCTATGGGTTTGCTATGACTCGAGTCTCTGGTGATCTGTCTTCGGGGGATCCTCAAACCTTACAGTTCACTAGAATGAAAACACACACAACACCCTCTCCCCAAGTCAGTTTTAATTAGCACAGAAACATTGGAAAACTCCCACAGACCCATGTGAAGGAAATATGTACCCAACCCACACTGCAAAAAAGGCTTTGCTTTGAAACACTGGACAGCTCAGGTGCCCACTTGTCTGGGATGTACATACCTTTTAGGTATGGGGGGGCACATGTAAGAGATTGTCCCTTAGGGCAAGAGTGGTCATTGAGAGACAAAGGCCTGCAGCTTTCCAACAAGCAGCCTTGGCTTCCCCTCTCCACCACCCTTTCTCTCCATTCCCTCACTCCATTGGGAAGATCAGAACCTTGTGGGGTTTACAAATGTGAGTTAACTGAATGTAGGAGCCCAGCCTCATCTTCTTACTTTATTTTTCAATTTTTTGAAATTCCTCACATGGTTTCTCATCTATCCTAGTCAGTAACATAACCACGTGTCCGAAATACTTATTTACATGGATTCTTTGATTCAACTCTCACAGAACACTGAGGTTCAAAGAGACTGAACATTTTACTCAAGGTCACACATCTAGTAAGGGGTAATCCGGCGCTAAACTCATAATCCTAGAGTTCAACCCTGGACAGTACAGCCTTTCTGGGATGCTTTGTGTGTTTTATTTTCCCGTGTGTTTACACTTGGTCTAAGACGGACGGGTCTGGCTCTCCTTCTCCAGGCACAGGGCAGCGATCCGGTGCCCATGCCCTGCGGTTGGCAATCTCAGCCCAGGCAGGTTGCGTTTATCAGCTCGGTATGGCTGCAAGCGGGTGACTCCACCCCGACCCACCAGGCGGAAGGCAGCGAGGCTGAGCTTCCCAGGGAGTCTAGATTGTTGGGGAGGGCGGAGCCCCAGTTTATACAGGGAAAACCTGGTCCTCAGAGGGCCCGGATCGCTGAGAGCCAGGCGAGGGTCACTACCTTCGTTCCATGAATAGAAATGTCTGGGCTCGCCTGGAAATGCTGGCAGCTCCAGAATTAACTGGGTGTTAGACTAGGGAAGCGGTCTGTCCTTGGTCCCGCCTCCCTGTCCCGCCCGCCCCGCCCATCAGACTTCAGGCCCCGCCCACCCCGCCCTACCATTCCTCGCGCTTCAGGCATCGCCACCCCGCAGTCCCTCAGATTTCAGGCCCCGCCCATCCGCCTGCCTTCAGGTGTTAGCCCCGCCCACCCCGTCTGCCTTCACGTTTGAGGCCACGCCCCTCCGCGCTCGACAGCCTCAGCCAATCCGGAGCGGCGCCTCGCCGGCGGTGACGTGCCCCGCCCCGCAGCCGCGGGATTCAAACTCCCGGAAGCGACGCCCGCCCGGAGGAGTGTAGCCCGGTGGACGCGGGCGCGGTGTTCGCCCAGTGCCGAGTGACCCTCGGCTCGGCCACCGCGGAGAGCGGCGAGGGCCGCCAGGCTCGGGTCCGCAGCCCCAGGGCCGGGCTGCGCCGCACCGCGCGGGAGGCGGGGTCGGTGGGCCGATCTCCGCCTCTGGGACTCAATCTCTGCCCGCGCGGATCCGCGCCCCGGCCGGGCCGGAGACCTTCTCGTCCTTCCTCCTTTCTGCATCGCGGTGCTCAGGTGCGAATTGTCACCTCCCTGACGGACAGACGGACGGACAGGCGGCGAGGGACCAGTGACTTGGCCGAGCTCTCTCGTAAGTACGGCTTTTGCTGGTAGCAAACGTTTCCCATTACAAAGGTCTCCGTTTCAGCCGGTCGGAGAGCACACGAGCTCCTCCGTCTGTAGATGCGTGGTCTCTAATAGATGCCTCGTGCCCGTCACCGGATCCAAGTTCAGCGTGGCTTAGGTCATGTCAGCCAGTCACGTCATTTCTGAGAACTTGATTTTAAAATCTGTGGATAACCAAAAAGTGTCAAAGAGCAGCCCCTGAAACAATTGTTGATTGAAAGAAGAAAAAGAAAGAAGAAAGAAAAGAAAAGAAATCAAGCTGGGGGCAGGTGTAACTGTGTTTGTGGTGGTGGTGGTGACAAGCCAGTGGGTGTCTTTTAGAGTTCACCCAAGGGCTGGTGTCTTCAAGGCCTCACTAAGTCTAGGAATGTCCTGAACAGGAGAACCTGGATAACTGGCCTAGAAAATACAGGGAAAGGAGGATAGTGGGTCTGGGTGGGAGCAGGGTGGGGGTGAGGACAGGTGAGCCAGTGGACCAGACTAGAAGCTAGTCATTTAGGAGGCTTCTCCTAAGGTTAGGGAGCAAATGTCCTGAGGGTTCTTGGATTCTGTTCATCCTCTCTTCTTCTGTCTACCACCCAGGGTATGAAGTCCACCTGTAATATCCGTAGAAGCACAGGAAAGAACTTTTGTGACAGCAGGCTCCTGAGACATAACCCTGGATGTCCTAGCTACCCTAGTCTTTGACCTTAAAATGGGTAAAAGTCGAAGATCAAGGGTTTAATCTACACAGTTCTAGTTTTTTTAAGCGTTGTGATTTCACACAGGATGACCTTATGTCCACCACCCTATCTAAGTAGATCTACCCGTTTTATCCTAACCATTTATCACATGATCATTTCCTATATAGCATTTTGCAGTCTGAGACCCTGCCTCTTTCCTGAAAATGCCACAACAAAACAGTTTATAGCTAGTTCCTGTTAGGTTACCTAGTAAATAGTGGGTTTTCTAGTAAGTTATGTTGATGTTTTTGCGGTAGGATCTCATGTAGCCCAGGCTGGCCTCACTCTAGTTATGTGGACACTTGAACTCCTACCCTTCTGCCTCCAATTCCCAAGTTGTGTGCCATCACACCCAGCTTTGTAGTAACTGCTCTCACCCTCTTCTAAATCCCTTAACCACACTGCCTACATTTTTGTCTCAGGACACAGAAGATGAAAACAAACAAACAAAAAAATGTGTTTTTTTTTTTTGATACAGTCTCATGTCCTTGAAGTCACTATGTAGCCTTGAACTTCTGATTTTCTGAGTGCCTCCTGAGTGCCACTGTGCCCAGTGTTGTTGTTTTCCAATAAATGTATTTTAATTAGCCTAACAAAGCACTTTTATATAGAGTATGTATAATATGTTCCATTTTATATTTGCTTGTGTTTGTATTATACATTTGCTTATAAAGTTGATCTGGTACTGCTAAGCAGATATGAAGCTCCTCTGCTTAATTTCTTTGATTTGAACATTGTGACTTTTGCTCTATGTTGAATTTTCCTTACTTCTTCCCACCACACTTTCTCAACTTGAGTATTAAGATAAAGCTCAACTAGACATAGCCTCAGAAACAGAGGACATACCATTATGTTGAATGATGACACTTTAATGTCATAAACTTAGAATTATGCTACCATCGGGTTTTTACTCTGGAGTATGGTACGTCCTTCTAGATTCTGAACATGACTTTCATGCTTCATTTATCCCAGTACTTGAGAGGCTGAGTTGGAAGCCAGCCTGGCTACAATAGGGAGATCCTTTTGCAAACAACAAGCAAGTTGATATGTCTTTAGAAGGCAAATACCTCCAATTATCCATCACCTGAGATTTTATTTTAGTTGTTTTTTTTTTTTTTCAAGGTAGGATCTCACATTAGTTCAGGCTGGCCTTGAACTCACAGTGATCCTCCTACCTCTTCCCATGCACCACCATGCCCGGCCAAATTTTTTTTTTAAGTGTTGTTACAACATCCCGGAAGTTTTCTTTAGTCTTCTTTCTGTTCCCCATGGATTTGGATCTATCATTTCTGTTTAGAGCAAAATAGGTTATCAGGCCTCTCTCAAACTCAGATGTAAAATGCAGTTGCTTTTATTTTTACAGACATTTCAGAGATGTCTTCCAGAAGTCCCAAAGATTTGATTAAGAACAAATGGGGGTCAAAGGCTAGTAACTCCAAATCAGAAACTGCACTGGAGAAATTTCGGGGAGAAATTGCAGCTTTAAAAACATCCATGGATGAAATCACAATAGGAAAAGGAAAACTGGCTGATAAAGACAAACACCGACTTTTGGAGGTAAATGTCCTTTAATCCTCTCAGTTGTCAGCATTTGTAGAAAGCCATGAATTCTGATTTCTTAAGTCCTTAAACTTTGCAGGCAAGTGCCTTAACTGCTAACCCATCTCTCCACCCCCTGATTTCACTAACTTTTAAACATACTTTAGTTATTACTAACCCATCTCTGTTAAGTGTAATTATGTGTTTTGAGACTGTCAGTTGTTAAGGTATGTCAGAAGTAAAGACATCTTGGTTAATACTATTGTACCTTCAACACAATATAATGATCTGTTTTTTCAATTTTGTGTGTTTTGTTTTTTTGAGACTAAGTCTCAAGTAATAAGGCTGAGCTCCAATTCTAGCTATGTAACCGAGGATCATTTGACTCCTGATTCTCCTGCCATTTCCCCCCAACTACTAGGATTACAGGCTTGTGCCACCGTGCTCCACCTGTCGTTTTCAGCTATTTAAAGTAAAATAAAAACTTAATTCATCATTCCTTCTATAGCTTTTGACTTGTCTTAATTTCATTAATGTTTTTAATAAAATTTTGTTATATCTTAGTCTCTTTTGTGCTGTTTTAACAAAATACCACAAACTGGGTAATTTAAAACACAATGTGTGTGTAGGGGATGGGGGACTGAAGAGATGGCTTAGAAGCTAAGGCCTGCAAAGCTCAACAACATGGGTTCAATTCCCCAGTAAAGTCAGCTGCACAAAGTGGTACACAATGTGTCTGGAGTTCATTTCCAGTGGCAAGAGGACCTGTTGTACCCTTTCCTTCTCTCTCTCTCTCTCTCTCTCTCTCTCTCTCTCTGTCTCTCTCTCTGTCTCTCTATCTCTCTGCTTGCAAATTAAATAAAATATTTAAAAAAACAAACAAGGGGGATTCTGGGGAGATAGGTTTAGCAGGTAAGAGTGCTTGCTGTTCAAGCATCAGGCCTGAGTTTCATTCCAGTACCCATATAAAAGGCCAAGAATGGTGGTGCATGCCTGTAATGCCAGCACTGATGGGGACGGGGATGGGGACGGGAGGATTGCTGCCACTCCTTGGACAGCCAATCTAACCAAAAAGCAGGGAGCTCCAAGCTCAGTGAGAGTCTGTCTCAGAGAAATAAGGCAGAAGAAACATATAACACACACACACACACAAAAAAAAAAAAGAAAAGAAAATAAAAAGATTTAGTTAGCACATGATTTTGGAGACTGAGAAGTCCAAAAGCTGGCACATTGGGTGAGGACTTCCTGTCAGGTCCATATTGTGCCAGGCCAAGCAAGCATGTGGTGGTGGTGGTGGGGTATGTGCAGCAGGGCTGAGTCATTGTTTGTTAACAACATAAATTTAGATACATTTTTATTCAAGCTTTGAGAAATGAACCATCACCAGTTCATCAATATAAAAATTATTTTGCAGTCTGTTAATATGTCACTTATAAGCTGGGTCTGTCACCAGTTACTTGAGAAGCTATGTAGCCCAAGCTGACCTTCAGTGGCAATCCTCTTGCCTCATCCTTCTGAGTGCTAGGACTAAAAGCACAAGCATCCATGCTGCTTAACTCTGTTTTGATTTCATTTAAGCTTCTAGCCAACTAAAATCTCCTCTTTTCATATTAATAATCATCTACCTAAACTTTAAGTTTTTCATTTGTATTTGGATGACTACTCTTTTTCTTCCTGAATGCAAGTTTAAAAAAAATTATTATTTGAGACAGAGAAGCCTCATCAGGGCTTCTAGCCTCTGCAACTGAACTCCATACACATGGGCCACCTTGTGCATCTGAATTTATGTGGGTACCGGGGAATCAAACCCGGGTCCTTAAGCTTTACAGGCAAGTGCCTTAACTGCTAAGCCATCTCTCTAGCCCCTGAATGCAAGTTTCAACTTATGTTGCTTTGCTGCTGTTTGCATTTTATCATTCTCTTGACTCTTTTCCTCAGAAGCAGTGTGACAAGCATGACTTATCTTTTAAGTCTTGGAAAATGTTGAGCATTTCTATAAAGTTCACCTATTAGATTCAGTACCGAATCATGCATCAGCAATAAGCAGATGAATGACTCATCTGTATTCTTCTATAACATCCTGTAACTTTTAAGTTCTGTTGGTTTAAGTTCACTAAAGAGAATATATATCCTGTGGGACTGATTTTTAGCCTTTAGGAATGGGTGCCAATATGTTGGAGAGAGGCTTCTCCAATACTCACATGAGAAACCTTCAATGAGCTTTCTCCCACTGCCCTTAATACAGTGTTTTCTCCTTTCTCTCTGTCTGCCCATTCAGTGCGTACCCATGTTAACTTAAGCATATATTGCACTAATGCATTGGCCTGTCCGTCTGTGGGTTTTCTAAGCATAGAACTGGACTTTATTTTCTTTCTTTTCTTTTCTTTTCTTTTCTTTTCTTTTCTTTTCTTTTCTTTTCTTTTCTTTT
>PVHP010044149.1:0-14214 GCA_004024765.1 Zapus hudsonius
CTTTGAGGTTTGTTATTCCAGTCCTACTGTGTGCTCACTAGCTAGCTCACTCATGCTGCTGGTGTGTGAAGATGTGAGCCAGTGGCTGAACTGCCATGCTTTCTCCACCATGATGAGACTTCCCCATGGAGACTGAAGTAAACCTGAAATAAACTCTTCCCTTCCATGTGCTGCTTCTGGTCAGGTGTTTTGTACCAACAACCAGAAAGTGAATACTACACAGTTCTTATAGTTATTGTCTGCTTTACCAGAGAATTCTTTGCTAACAGCAGATGGTGGCTGATAAGTATGGCTCTTGGGACTTTTGATGAAAAGACTATGTCTGAGCTAGTATTGGAGGGATGTTATATGTTCCAAATGACCTGCCAAGGTTCATGAAGCAATAAAGTGGAAAGAGAATACCCATTATCCACTGTGAGTCTAGCCTTGATTCATTTAAAATGTCAAAAAACCAAAAAAGATGGGTTGGAGAGATGGCTCAGTGGGTAAGGCACTTGCCTGCAAAGCCTAAGGATTCCTCAGTACCCAAAGTGATGTATGCACCTCTGGAGTTTGTTTGCAATGGCTGGAGGCCCTGGCATGCCCATTCTCTCTCTCTCTCTCTCTCTCTCTCTCTCTCTCTCTCTCTCTCTCTCTCTCTTTCTCTCTCTCTCCTTGCAAATAAATAAATAAAAGTATATTTTTTAAAAAATCAAAAAGTTAACAAAGTGCTACACACATAAATTACATGGTGAGCAGTGAGTGATAAACTTGACTGAAGTGGTACTGAAGCCATGCATGTAGCTTTGAAGCAGGTAATGAAGCTGAGAGCCTGGCCTCCTTGCCGTCCTTCTCTTGGTGGTAGGTTTTAGTCTGGGGGCATCAGGATGACAGGGAAGACATGGTGCCTCATTATAGTTTCCCACAGTCACCCTGAGCCTCCAACAGCCAGGTTGGTCTTATACCATTCTCGTTGTTCTATGTCCTCATGTCGAAACAGAATCGACTCACACTTAATTCTGCTAATGCTCGGGCTTCACTTGGAGTTTCAGCCTACAGTATAACACGAGAAATATCTTCTGTATATTCCTCTAGTTTATAATGCAGAATATGAATACCTTAAAAATGGAACTAGGGAGAAAATGAGCTCATGGAGACATAAACAGGCTGGATTCTTCAAAGAAGGGGCTTTTGTGTTCACTCACACCTGTCCCCTATGTGCTGATTTCTCAGGGTTTAGTTTCATTCATTATAAACTTTTTTTCTTCAATTTTTTTAAGACAGGGACTTCAGTATCCCAGGCTGGCATCAAGCTCCCTCCCTTCCAATATTAACCAGGCCTGACTCTGCTTAGCTTCTGAAATCAGATGGGACTGGGCACATTCAGGGTGGTATGGCCATAGACTGAACTCTCTAGCCAAGGATGACCTTGAACTTCTAACCCTTCTGCCTCCCCCTTCCATGTGTTGGGGTTACAGGTATGTCAGGGTTTTATATGTGCTGGTCAAGCATTCTATCAATTAAGATATATCCCTAGCCCCTGTTATAAACTTACTTCTTGCTGAAATTTTACAAACATTAGAACTCTGATTTTCAGAGCTATTTAACTTTGACAGTAATGGCAAATGTGATGGTTAAGTTTTGTTGTCAACTTGGCCTTTTAGTAATCTTAGGTGGGGAAATTCACAGGAAGGCAACTCTCTCAGTAGGGGGCAGGACATAAGAAAGCTCAGGGGAGCTAGAAATGAACATCCCTTCCTGGGAGGGCAGTGCAGGAAGGAAATTCCAGAGACTCAGAAAACCAACAAGTCTGGGATAAGGTTGCATGACCCTGCCCTAAGGCTACATAAAAGGGACAGAAAGCTCCCCCCTCCCACACCGCCTGTTTGCTGTTGTGTGTGTGGTACTAGATGGGGTTCTCTCTCTGCTTGGACCTGTGAAAGAGACAATCTCACCATTATGGAACTTCCCCTGAATCTGTAGCTTCAATAAATCCTTTCCTCCCATAACTGTGCCTGGTTTGGAGATTCATCCCAGCAGTGTGTTGCTGACTGTGATAACAAGGCTCACAATAATGTGACTTCAAATTGGGGTAGTACTTGGTGAATCTCAGGGCTCCGGGATTCTGTTGGGAGCCTGGTCTCTCTTGGACCAATCCCTTGATCTGAGGAGAAGGCTGTAAATCCTTTGAGAATGGAATCAATGTCCCTTTTACATTTTATCAAACTGGGGTTTTATCTGAACCAAATATGGTTTAGTGTTTCACCCACATAGCTAGGTTTGGATTTCAAAGCCATCTTCAGAGACATGATCCACTTTTGAGAACTTAAGGAATTTTGATGTGGGATCCATTTTCAGATTTTGTTTGGGGATTTTATTTTCACCCCAAAACATTCCAACTTCTGTTCCTGTCTCAGATATGCTGATTGACAAGGCACAGTGTTGACAGCTCCTTGTAAAGCTGGAAGAAAGGACATTATCTCCGAGTCTAGCCTACATTCAATGACACCCACCCCAGACTCATGGAGTCTCTTGGTTAAAAGCAAATGAATGTGATGATGGTGTTGACTTGGAACTCAACAGTGGCTGAATAGCAATGCCTAACTATGCAACTTATTTTCTTACTAAAGTCTAAGAAAGACACTCATGTATATGGAAGGACAAATTAAAAGACATAGTCATTTTTCTCATCATTTTGAACTAAATTCAAATATAAGATCATTTTTGGAGGTAGTGTGGATGTGGTGAGGATTAATCATGTCTGTTATCTTCTAGGTTTGCACCAAAAGAAGAAATGTGCTTGAATGCCCCGGCTGTTCTCAGCACTGGGAAGAAGAGGGGTGAGAGGCTGTGAACTGGCCTGATGAGGGGCTTCTCTGAATGACGATTGGGTAACACACACAAACACTGATGTTCTCTTACGTGTTAATTTCCAGAGTGTGCATCCCATATCTGCTCTCTATTATATACTTCCCAGGGTTTGCATGGACGTTTATTGGTACCTGGTTTTTATACCTGTAAGGTAACAAAAACAAAATGAACAGATTGGGGTATAAATAACTTCATGAACACATAATTTTTGTTCTGAGAGGTACACCTCCTATAAATGAGGCTCATCAGACCCGTTGATCCAATAAGCACAAATTACATGAGCTTAAATAACATTCACTAGCACTGCAATAAAGCACTTTCTCCTCTTCCATGAAATGTACATGAAAAGTATATGCCGTTCAGAATACAGATACATCTCATGTGCATAATGTCAATGGAAAAAATCCAGCTAAGAAATGTTGCATAGTATATAGGGGTTTGGAGATGACTCAGTGGTTAAAGGTTATTGTTTGCAAAGCCTGACACCCTGGCTTTGATTCCCCAGCACCTATGTAAAGCCAGATGCAAAGTGATCTGAGGGCTTAGTGGTTAAAGGTGTTGTTTGCTTGCAAAGCCTGCTGGCCCAGGGTTAACTCCCCAGGATCCACATTAATCCAGATGCACAAAGTGGCACATGTATCTGGAGTTCATTTGCAGTGGTTACAGACCCTGGTGTGTCAATTCTCACTCTCTTTATCTCACTGCTTGCAAATAAATAATTCTTATTAAAAAGTGCTGCAAGCATTTGCATTCATTTACAGCTTTGAGAGACCCTGACATTCCTGCAAACACATACACACACATATACACACACGTGTGTGTGTGCAAACAAATAGTTTAAAATTTTTTAAAGAAATATTACATAGTATCCTGACTGCTTTATGTAAAGTACAAAACCACAAAGACCAGTTAATACCGCTGAAAGTCAAATAGCGATTTTTCTAGAAGGGGGTGCTTGACATGAAGGAGGTACCTAACATGCTGATGTCAGGTCTCTCCATTTGGATGCTGATTACATGGATGCGCACAGTCTGGCAAAATTCACCCAAAGTTTGCATTAATATAGAATATGCATTTTTGTATAGACTTTATACTTTAACTAAAAATGTAGACTATTCCTGGCATTGTAGAGTGGAAGGCTTTGTGATGGGGGCTTTGTTGTGACCATCTGTGTGGGATGAGAGAAAAACATCCCTTCTGCTAACAGTCTCGTCGTGTGGGATTTTCAAGAATGAAGTCTTTGTTCTGAAAGGTCATGACAGTCAAGGGATTTTTTTTTCTGTTATAAACAAACATAGCTCTGGCCCTGGAAGAACTTATAAAGCACGAAATAAACATCTGAAAGCTCCATTTGTGTTTCTACCATACAGGGGGCCTTTCTCTCCATAAGACACCAACTTCAGTTTGGAAAGGATGCAGGAACCTTCCCAGGTTCTTCCTGTTCTCAGTAACCAGAGCTGCCGTGCCTGGTGAAGTTGATCTACCGAAACCATTTTCTGCCTCAAAAAAGGAGCTGGGGACTCTTAGTTCCCTTTCAAACACCCCACTTTGTGTGTGCAGGTGACACTAATGAAACTATTTGCTGCAGGTGGCTTCATGTATGTGCACCATCAGTAAGTTCATCTCTCTCTCTCTCTCTCTCTCTCTCTCTCTCTCTCTCTCTCTCTCTCTCTCTCTCTCTCTCTCTCTCTCTCCCTACTTGAGTATTTCCTCTGTTGTAGTCACCTTCTTGCTGGGACAAAACACCTGACCAAAAGCAGCTTCTGGGAGGGAAGGGTTTATTTCAGCTTATAGTCCAAAGGGGAAGCTTCGTCACGACAGGAAAAAACATGGTAGGGCAGAGGCTGGGCATCACATCTTGCCACAGCAGCTGAGGGAGCAGCAAGTGTGAGCTGAGCTATACCACACCTCCTCACTATGACTCCACCTCCCAAACTGCCACCTGCTGGGCATTGAGTAGGAGACTTAATCACAAATACATGAGGCTATGGGGGACACTTCACATTCAACCACCACATCCTGCAAGAAGTCATACATTGGAAGGTTGGGTCCCAATGTGGTAGTAAGATGAGGAGGGTCTCAGAATAACAAATAAGGCCAAATGCAAAGTGATCATGTCACTGGGGGCCTGTGAGTCTGGTTAATTCCAAGACCACGAGTCATGAGAGAAGGAACCCAGTTCCTCCTTGCCCCGTGGCTTCTGTCTCAATATGTGATTTTCCTTCTTTCATGTGCTCCTACTAGGTTGACCTCTATAGCATGCAGTCTTGGGTATTTTGACATAGCAATGGAGAGCTAATACAGCCCCAAAATTGCACTGTTCATTTTCTATACAGTTTTCTTAAAACACCGTCTCCTTCTCCACACTTAACAGGGTCCCAGATCATCTGTCAAGATTTGGAACAAGGACTGGAGAGATGGCTTAGTGATTAAGGCATCTGCCTGCAAAAGCAGAAAGAGCAGAAGGACCCAAGTTCAATTCCCCAGGACCCACGTAAAACCAGATGCACAAGGTGACACAAGTGTATGGAGTTCCTTTGCTGCGGCACCCATTCTCTCTCCGTGTCTGCCTCTTCCTCTCTCTCTCTCTCTCTCTCTCTCTCTCTCTCTCTCTCAAATAAATAAAATAATTTTAAAAAAGATTTGGATCAAATGTCTTGTCTTCAACAGATTCCTTGAAAATCTCACAAACTATGAACTGTTTGCACCTCTCTGAATCAAAGTTTGAATGCTAACTAAATATGGCATTTGTCACAACGATGGTGGTGTCTCTGTCTTTCTAAGGGATTAATCCCTTGAAGAAGGGGACTGTGTTTGGCCCATATTCACTTCTAGTCCCTCCTGAGGGAGTCATGGGCAAATATTACAGGTTCTCACTGTTGCTTAAATTGGACAGACTTACTGTGTGATTAAATAAAACTAGGGCTGGGGAGATGGCTAGGCACGTAAAAGTGTTTGCTTACAAAGCCTGCCGAGCCAGGTTCACTTCCCCAGTACCATGGAAAGCCAGATGCACAAAGTGGTGCATGCATCTGGAGTTCACTTGAAGTGGCAAGAGGACCTGGTACGCCCATTCTCTTTTTCCTTGAAGATAAATAAATAAATAAATATTTTTAAATACATAAACTATAGCTTCATTATTTTTCACTGAAAATCAAGTTGGGGGAAATGCATACTTCATGGCTTGGATGGTTCTAAGTGGGCACACATTAAGGAAGCAGGGGCGGGGTGAAGGCTTCCTGCACCTTGTTCCCCTCGGGTCTAGAATGAAGAGGGCTGATCTAACCCCAGAATCACAGCTGTGTGCCAGGCATGGCTACAGAAACTTTTCCCTGCTCACTGAAGAAAGACCTTTCTATTGATGCCATTCTGTGTCCTGCCAGGCCAGAAGTGACAACTGTCTCAACACGGGGCTCCAAGCAGACAGGACCACTGGATCAGAAATAGCTATTAGCTCCTCTCATAATCGCAAATGTTCCTAATTTTAATGAATGAAAAATCATGCTTTCTGACTGAAGAGATCGCTTCCTACTTGACCGATAAGCTCCCTCTCTGTCTGCTTTGTCCTGTGCTGGAGGGGCTTGGGTAGTTCTCCGGAGCAGAATGAGTGACAGAGTTGGATTCTGCTCAGCAATGCTGTTCATATCTCTATAAAGTTTGAGTTAAAGCGGTATTTTGCACCTTCCATGGTTGCTTCGCCCTCCCTGCCTGGTAGCACTACTCGACTTAGCACCCTTCTGCCTCACGGCTCATCTAATGTGTCTACTTGGCAAAGGAAACTGGTTTAAAAGACACAACACTTGACCTTGGAGCGTCCAGTCTCTCCTCTGGAACTCGATGCCTGTGAAGGAAGCCCCAATCAAAGCACTCAGAAAGCGACTTCATTCTCTCCTGCAAGGAATTTCCCTGTGGAATGCAGGCTCGGGGTCACTGGAAACTAGCTGCCTTCAGCGTTAAGTCAGAGGAGAAAAGAAAGATTTTTTTGCCTGTCCCCTGCCAACTTCAGAGCTTGTTGTTTCTGGAAAGTGAAATTCCAAACTAGTCACTCACCCAATATTTTGGGAGAATAATCTATACCCTGGGACTATTTCTCAAAGCTTTCTTAAACCCACGTGACTATCCCCATGGACACCATCTCCCTCGCCATTTTCATGTGGTTTATAAATTTTTAAAAATATTTTTATGTGTTTGTCTGTGAACAGAGAGAGAGAGAAAGAAAGAGAGAGAGAAAATATGGGCATGCCAGGGCCTTTTGCAACTGCAAACACAGTCCAGATGCATGCCAACACTTGGTGCATCTGGCTTTATTTACCTGGGTACTTGAAACTTGAACCTGGGCCATTAGGCTTTGCAGGCAAGTGCCTTTAACCATTGAGCAATCTCCACAGCCCATGAATTATTAATTAATATGTATTTGGCATATAAATGTTTTTAGAATAACATGCTACCACCCAGTGACTTTTCATTTATGTGTGTAAAACACTTAAGGCTCACATACAAATGTCACGTGAGAGGTAGGTTGGCTGATGTTGATAATGACAGGTTATAGAGAAAATGCTTTTGCAGCATAAAATTCAGTGAAATAGAAAGGCTGTGTGATCTGTTCTCTATCATGGCATCATACATGTTGAGATGACCTTTAACATGTTGACGCTTACCACAGGTGAAACTGTTGATTGGACTCCAGCCTTAAATCTTGAATTAAATAGCTATTACCAGTTTAAAAAAAAAAACAATTACCCAGGAGAGAGATCTGTCCCTTTATGATACTTTTTACAATTAAATAAATATGAAGCATCTAAAATAAACCCTGAACTCTTACATTGAGAAATTATAACTATTTGTAAATAATTTTTGCTAACTTTATTAGGTGTGGTCCATTTTCCCATGATCATATACTAATGGCCACTTTATTTAAGCATATGGTAAATAAAAAATGCTGTAAATAAACTCAGTGCATATGATTCTAAGACACAATTTATAAATAATCATAATTTACAAAAATAGAAGAGTTTTGGACAATAAAAAAAACAGAAGAGTTTTACAAATATCCAGACTCTTCTTAAGGTCTATTTTTCATGCTATTTTAATCCCAGATTTTGGAAATACTTAATGGCAAATAAAGTTCAAATGTTTATTTTACAATGACTTTTGGGTCAAAATGAAGACTTTCAAATGTACATTTTAAATGTCTTGTCTGAGGCACTAAGCTGGGATTTAACATACGGATAAGAAAACAAGGTGTAAAGGAAATAAATGATTGACTATTATTCACCCACACATGGCTCCCAGAGTTTTCCTGTGTCTCTTGTAGGGTATAATCATGATTCCCTCTTCCAAATCTGAGTTAGGCTTCAGGACAGAAATTCAGGGTATAAGAAATATCTCTTCTCTTAAAGAGATTTAAAAAAAAATTGTGTGTGTGTATGTGCATGAGTGTGAAGAGAGAGAGAGAATGTGTGTATGGGGCACTATGGCTTCTTGTCACTGCAAATGAACTTTCGACACACGTGTCTCTTTGTCTGGCTTCATGTGAGTACTGGAGACTGGGACTGATAGGTTTTGTAAGCAACCACCTTTAACCACTGAGCAATCTCTCCAGCCCTTAAAGGGATCTGTGTTTTAAAGACAGGGGTTCACGTAGCCCTGGCTGGCCTTGATCTTGCTGTGTAACTCATCCTCCTGTCTCCACCTTCTGAGTTATGGGATCACAGGCATGTGGCATCACACCCAGTTCACACAGTCCTAGGGATCAAACCCAGGGCCTTCTGCCTGCTGGGCAAAAGTGCTCCCAACGACGGAGCTACATCTCCAGCGCTAAGGAAAAATGTTCGTTTCTTCCTTCTCTATTTTGTATAATTTACGGCATTTGAGTAGGTAATATACTTATGCTCCAAGAGCCAAAGAATGTGAAAGTTCCTATGGCAGCCTCCTTCCCCTTTGACCTCACTCCATTCTCAGTCAGTTACTCTTCTTAGGTACTAACATAACCTTCCAGAATTTTATTAAGCAAGCAAGACAACATAAATTTTTGTGGTGTTCCCTTTAAACCGATAGATTATTATATAAACGATTGCCTAAGCATAGTCCATTAGGGCTGAAGAGATGGCTCAGCAGTTAAGGCACTTGTCTACAATGCCTAATGACCCAGGTTTGATTCCCCAGTACCCGTGGCATGTGCCACTTTGTGCATCTGGAGTTGGTGTGCAGTGGATGGAGGCTCTGGCATACCCCTTCATTCTCTCTCTCTCTCTCTCTCTCTCTCTTTCTCTCTCTCTCCTTGTAAATAAATTAATTAAATTAACAATAGCCCATTAGTTGTTAACAGCTTATCCCCCCCCCACACTATATAAGTATTTTTCCTTCTGTGTTGACAAGACGCTCCTCCAGGATGGAGGACACCCTCTGCCACCAGCTTTTCTACAGAAGCCATCATATCCACGGCTTCTCGAGCTCTGAGGGAGCAGGAAAGACAGGTTCCCCCATGCTGGCTCTCTACCTGGCCTTGGTGAGTGACCCATCTGGGTAACCTCTCCGTGCCACTTAAATAGATTTTGATCAGTAACATGAGCTTGGACAGAGGGCAGCCGCTGCCTGTTGACATTATCTGTTAGATTCTCAGGGACTCCCATGACCTAAGACATATGGAAACTTGGAGCCAAGCCTCTCTGGAAAGAACTCAGAAGGAACCAGGTCCAGAGCCACACGCCTCGGAAGGACAAGCTCAGGACTTGATGGAGCAAACATGGTTGCGTAAAGCGTTGCCACAGACTCACTCCTTTAATTCGCTTTTCATTCAGTGTCACTCACTCCTTTAATTCTCTTTTCATTCAGGGATTTCCGTGTCAGGCCTGGGGAACTGGAGTTGAGTATCCAAAAGATGAAGATGCCAGTAAAGTCACGACCAACAGCCTGGATTCTGGGGCGGGTATTGGGGGAGGGGTCCTCTGTTCTTTGAGGGGAAAGATGCTTACTGAAATCTGCGCGCATTGTACCGTGTTGCAAAGTAAGTTAGAACTCCAGATAATGTTATTTAGGCAAGGAAGGGACACTCACCCCTCACGGAAAACTGTTCCAAGAGAGGGATTTATTTGGAAGCCAGTGAGGCTTGGGATCCTTCTCTGGGATGGGCCCCTAAAAGCCTGGGACTTCCTTTGTACTTTATAAGCCTCATTTTATATATATATATATATTTGCAAGCAGAGAGCGAGAGAGAGAGAGAATGGGCACACCAGGGTGTCCAGCCACTGCAAACAAACTTCAGATGCATGCAACGTTTTATGCATCTGGCTTTACATGGGTACTAGGGAATCAAACCCTGGTCGTTAGGCTCTGCAGGTTAGCACCTTAACCACTGAGCTATCTCTCTAGCCCTAGCCTCATATTTCTTATAGAGCTCCCTAAATAATAGAAGCTTCTAGCCCACAAAGCTGAGTCTGACCCTGTTTGTTGCCATAGCCAATCGTCAGTTAAGTACAACTGATTATGCAAATTTCAATTCAATCCGGGCTCATCTCAGAAGTAGTTGAACCATTTTCTCAGTGGGCCCTCTGGTTCTTTTGTTTTGGTGTTTGTCACTCAGCTTCCAAGGGGACACTTTCTGTAAAATGCTCTGGCCTGCCCTTCCAGGGAACACTCCTGATAAGGTAGGATCCCCAGAGACTGGTGAGAGGGAATCACACCCCCAAGCACAGAATGGAGGCGGGGACAAGAGAGGCTCTTCCAGGAAGCCCAACCCTTCCTGAGACAAAGTGACATCAATTATCTGAAGGCCACAAGTGAAATCTTTACAGGGCCACAGTGTTACTTGTCAGCTCTGTTAGTGAGGATAATGGGAAAATAGGGTTCTAATTTTGAATTTAACCAGAATGCTAAGAGCACAAAATAAATAAAATAGAGCAATAAAAATAGTTTGCTATTTTGTTCCTTTCCTAGATCTACAAAACAGGGTAAGGAATTCAAGCCCAACCTCCATGAACCGGGATCATTCTGGTTTCTTCACAGCACCATCCTCGCTATGAATGGAATTGATGGTCATCTCCCAGAGATTACTTTGCATCCTTTTGAACATTATCTTTAATGGTTTTTAAAAATATTTTTATTTGCAAGCAGAGAGAGGGGTGGAGAATGGGTATGTCAGGGCCTCTTGCCACTGCAAACTCCAGATGCATGCACCACTTTGTGCATCTGGCTTTACATGAGTACTAGGGAATTGACCTGGGGCCGACAGGCTTTGCAAGCAAGCACCTTTAACTGCTGAGCCATCTCTCCAGCCCCAAGGTTGACTTTTTAAAGTAGTGCATTGGCTATGAGAGCCCTCACGTTGGTGTTACAACCCTGAATTAGACCTACGATGAAGTCATGTCTATTTGAGAGAAAGAGTGACAGGTGGCTGTCCCTCCTCTACCCAGAGCCCAGTGCCTTGACCTCATTCCAGAGGAATGGTGGCGCATGCCTGAAATCTCAGCACTTGGGAAGTGAAGGCAGAAAGATCAGGAGTTCAAGGCCAGCTTCAGCTATAGAGAGTTTGAGGCCAGCGTGGGCTGTATGAGACCCTGTCTCAAAAAAGCAAAACAGGAGCCAGGCGTGGCAGCACAGACCTTTAACCCCAGCACTCAGGAGGTAGAGGTAGGAGGATCACTGTGAGTTTGAGTTTAAACAAACAAACAAACAAAAATCCTGTGCCAGGGAATAAGGAAGTAATTTTTTAAACTGACTCAATCATTGTCATTTCTCTACTCTCTCTTGGAAATTCTGAGCTTAGAGGTCACCAAGGCGTTAACAAGTCAGTCGCGTATGTAATAGAAGACAAGATGTGCTTATTCCTTATAGAAATATGATGAACTTGGGCCCCATATTGGATACTACCTCCCACCCCAGTCTCCTTTGTTTAGTGACGGGAAACACATGGAGGCTCAGCTCATGGGAGAGGTAGATACGAGGTCTCTCTGAGATGTAGTTAATATTTAAAAGGCAACTTTGCTTCTTATCACAAAAACTATAGCCTATTGTAAAGTTCACTAATGGGAAAAAATGTTCATTTTATTTTGATGACCCATGATGGTTATACACATATTGTTCGTACATAGATACGTTAACTAAAATATGAGTTTATATAAAGACTCGTAATGATTATCAAGTCATTCTATATCATTTGTAGTCAAGACCATTTGATCTTCCTGTACATAAATGTATCCCAGAGGCTGGAGAGATAGCTCAGCCATTAAAGGCACTTGCCAGCAGCTCGGGTTCAATTTCCCAAACACCCATGTAAAACAGGGTGGGCATTTCTTTTTCAGCAGCAAGAGATCCTGGCACACCAACACACACACACACACACACACACAGAGAGAGAGAGAGAGAGAGAGAGAGAGAGAGAGAGAGAGAGATTAACTAATTAATTAAAATTTATCTTATTATCCTTTGGTCTTTTGAAAATATATGCCAACTAGTAGATACTTTGACTGACTTCTTGAGTATTGATAGTTCACCATGTTCTTACTGGAGGTCAACTTAACTTTGTGTAATGGGTTCTACTGTCTTCACATACCATGTGAGGCGAGGCTCGGGCCAGCCTGCCACAGAGCAGTGTAGTTTGACATTCTCTTTCTCCCAAACTGTGTGAGAACGAGGTTTAATGATGAACTCCGGAGCGTGGAGAAGATGGTCTTCATTCAACTTTCCATGATATGCCTGAGTTTCTTCTAACTGAAAAAAGCAAGCAAACAAATATCATCAAAATATCACTCAATCAGCCGGGCATGGTGGTGCATGCCTTTAATCCCAGCACTTGGGAGGCAGAGGTAGGAGGATTGCCTTGAGTTCAAGGCCACCCTGACATAGTGAATTCCAGGTCAGCCTGGGCTAGAGTGAGACTCTACCTTGAAAAACAAAACAAAAACAAAAGCAAAACAAAACAAAAACCCTGAATTTGGTTACTTAACATTGAACAGTCTAAGCTTGAGCAACATTCCTCCAGTGGCTTTCTTGTGCAACTTTAGAAACTGAAAGTCTTTAAAATCTGAAATTCTGTGAAGTTTAAAATAAGTTTGCTTTTCTTTGGCCTACATGTTTTTATATCTTTTCTCCTTGTTTTCTTTGGCTTTGTTTCCTGTAAGACTTCTTCCCTGGAGAGATGGCTCAGAGGTTAAAGGCACTTGCTTGCAAAGCCTGATGGCCCAGGTTTGATTTCCCCAGGAACCACATAAAGCCAGATGCACAAAGCCAGGTGCGCGAGAGTTCATTTGCAGTAGCAAGAGGCCCTGGCAGGCTCATACTGTTGCTTTCTCTCTACCTCTCTAATTAATTAATTTAAAAAGATACGCTCATTGGAAATAAATCAGTCTATATATGCACGTTTGAACATCACACAACAATTTGTTGCATACATTTGAACTTTCATGAGTAGCATTAAACTATCTTTTTAAAATATTTTATTTATTCATTTTCAAGCAGAGAGAGAGAGAGAGAGAGAGAGAGAGAGAGAGAGTGCACCAGGGCCACCACCTTGTGGGTCTGGCTTATGTGGGTCCTGGGGAATTGAACTGGGGGCCTTAGGCACTGGAGGCAAGTGCCTTAATGGCTGAGCCATCTCTCCAGCCCACATTAAACTATCTTTACTTACTGTTTTCCTCAGTGACAACTGCTCTGCTTTTTCTCGAATTGCAACTTTCCTCGACTTCTTTTCCAAAGTTTCCTCCTGATGAAGAAGGGTGGCCGAGGCCTGTTGTTTGGAGACTCTGGATTGTTTGGAAGCTGTGAGACCTTCCTCACTAGCAAGCAGGTTCCTCTGGGCTATGTACGCAGCGGCTTCTTTAATTCTTTCCTCTTCTGTGTCTGTAATTCCACTGACGTGCATTTGGCTGAAACACAACAAGGAAAGGTGAATATTGTGGACGGCAATGACATGATTGTCTAGCTTTACTGAGCCCAACATACCAGACCTCAGATGCTGCGTCCTGTGCCCAGAGAAAGAGAGAGATAAGGGCTGGAGAGATGACTCAGTGGTTAAGTGCACTTCCTGCACAAGCACGAGGACCCAAGGGAGCCTGAAACTGCCCAAGTTCAAATTTCCAGCACCCACATGAACAGCTGCCCATGGTCACGTGTGCCTGTAACCACAGTCCAGCAACAGGGAGCAGGGAGCAGGGACCACCTGGGCTCATGAAACTCGGGCAAGCTTTTATATCAGCGAGAGTCTCCAGATCAAGGAAAAACAGGCAGAAGAGCTGAGAAGCAGAACACCCAACCTTCTGTTTCTGCCACCAAAGGCAAGCGCACATCCTCACCCCCACTGCAGCAGGGGAGCGCAGGGGGCTCATATATGTGCATGCATCACACACACACACACACACACACACACAC
>PVHP010044150.1:0-14199 GCA_004024765.1 Zapus hudsonius
GAAGGCTGAGGACTGGCCACAGCCTACTCTCCAAGTGTACCTAGACCTGGGGAGTCTGTGCAGGGGCCTTGGCTGGAGCTGGAGGCACTTTTAACGGGGCCCAACCTTGAGCCTTGAAATAGGAGACCAGCTGTGTAGGTACTTCTGCAAGCACGGTCTGTGCCAGTGCCTCCCGTGGGGCCTGTCCGGTGAAAAAGGGCAAGAAGAGAAAAAGGGTATGAGCAAGGGCCTACATCTCGCCCAAGAAAAAGGATACAATGGGCTGGAGAAATGGCTTAGTGGTTATGGCGCTTGCCTGTAAAGCCCAACGACCTGGGTTTGATTCCCCAATACCCATGTAAAGCCAGATGCACAAAGTGGTGTATGCATCTGGTGTTTGTGTGCAACAGCTAGAGGCCCTGCCTCTCTCTCTCTCTCTCTCTCTCTCTGATTGCAAATAATTAAAAAAGAAAAAAGGATACAAAACCCATCATCCAACCCTGTCCAGACTTTGATAAAAGGACTATATCGCATGGACCTCAATCCCAGCCACCACACAGACACATCAGGAAGAGGTAGAAGGGTGAACTCTCAGATCAGATCTCTGCAAAGTTCCCCCTACTCACATTCTGGAATCGGCGGAAAGGCACAAACTGTACTATGTCACGGGCAGCTGCTTCCCCATATTGTGTGCGCAGAGGTCCACCATCAGCATCCAGTTGTTCCATGGCATCAAAGTCAGCACCGCCAACACCCACAATGATCACTGACATGGGCAGCTTTGAAGCATGCACCACAGCCTCACGTGTGGCCTCCACATCTGTCACAGCACCATCAGTCAAAAGCAACAGCACGAAGTATTGCTGGGGACAAACCCATTCATATACTGAGACAGATCCTCTTTCCCACATTTCCACACTGACAAGAAGCCCCTTATTTCATAGCCCTCACCACCCTGCTTGCTACCACGACACACAGCTCTCACCGAGGCAGTCCTCTGATGGGCAGCCTGGGCTGCAAACCTGGCCACATGGTTGATGATGGGTGCAAAGTTGGTGGGGCCATAGAGACGAACTTGGGGCAAGGCTTGGCGATAGGCATCCACAATGCCCTGGATACCTGCAGAAAAGGAAGATAAAAACCATCATAAAATCTTGGACCAGGATTAGGTTATATTTGATATCACTTCATGCTGGCCCAGAAGATTTGGGAACCTGGAGGTATTTCTGTCACCTTATCACCTAGGAAACAACTCTGTTCAACAGAATACCAAGGCTCAAAGAAAGGAGACTTGCTTAAGTAACAGCTAACTGAGCTGGGTATGATGGTGCAGGCCTATCATCCCATAATTTAGAAGGTAGACGCAGAACGATCAAGTTCAATGTCATCCTTGGCAACATAGCTCAGCCTGTGCTACATGAGATCACACCACAAAGGTATTACTAAGAAGGGAAAGCTCTTAATAAACATCAAAGAATGGGGCTGGGTAGTATTGGGCCAAGTCACAGGCCCCTACATGGAACCAGGACCCCAAGGTAGAGGCAAATAAGCTGATGGCAGCAAAAGTCTCTGCTCTATCTTGTTTTCCCCAGAGGGAAATTGCCTAACCCCACCCCTGGGCCCATGATCGCAAGCTCTAACCCTACTCTGGGACCCCATGAGGAAAACTAGAAGTTAACTGAAAAAAAAAATACCCTGCCTGATAACATAGGCTAGTTCTTCTTACCCTTTGTCCCCTGTATGGAAAGACCCTCCTATAAAAATACAAGCCAAAGCCAGTTGGCTTTCTCAGCCCTAGTGAGAAAGTCCACAGCTCGTGCCTTTCCCAAATGAAGCTTTCATTTTGCTTCGGAGTGGTCTCGGTAATCTTCGGACCTTTATAGGGAGATTGTTCAGTGGCTTGTGACAGTCAGACCTCTCTGCTGAGGCAGCCCCCCTCCCCTTGAGGGGGAGGTATTTAGTTAGAGCTACAACCTAGGTGCTAAAACTGATTGGTAAAATATAAACCAATCAGCTATCTCTCTGACTCACCTGGGGAGGACTTATAACTAGCTTCCCTAGAGGAAGCCGGCCCTCTTCCCCCACATGGCAATGGAGTAGAAAGACTGCTGACCCAGGCCTCAGTTAGGTAAGGCCTATACCACTACTCCAGCTGATGGCTGGGGTAAGGGGGCAGGCTCCAGACTTTTTCTCATGAAAATCTCTCTCTCTCTCTTTTTTTTTTTGGTTTTTCAAGGTAGGGTCTCGCTCTAGTCCAGGCTGACCTGGAATTCACTATGTAGTCTCAGGGTGGCCTTGAACTCACGGCAATCCTGCTACTACCTCTGCCTCCCTCCCGAGTGCTGGGATTAAAGGTGTGCGCTACCATGCCTGGAAATCTCTCTTTCTCTTAAAGGGAGCTTTCTGTTATCTTTTCTTGGGCTATTTATTTAACTAAATAAGTTTTGTTAACTCTCTGACACGTGTTCTCCCCATCCTGGTAGCTGGAGAACTCTAACTTCCCACATGATGACTGGGAAATTTCCCCATCCAACTCCCCTTTTCCTAATTTACTAAATTAGAATAAATGTGTAATTAAATTTTAATTCTGTCCCTGTGTACAATTCTTTGGCATTAGAGGACAAGAACTCGGAGTAAGAGGAGGGGGAAGGGAGGATTCCAAAACTCTCTCCGTGTTGCTTACAATTATTGTCAGCAACTCGTATCAGGCTAAATGTGCTTGCAAAGCCTGCTAGTTTGATTCCCTAGTGCCCACATAAAGCCAGATGCGCAAATTGGCACAGGCATCTGGAGTTTGTTCGCAGTGTCAAGAGGTCCTAGTGCACCCATACACAGATACTCTTTCCCCTTCCCTCTCTCAAATAAAAAAATAATAACTATCACTGAGCTTCATCTCCAACCCCTTTTTATAAATATTTCTATTTTGTTGTTGTTTTGATGCAGGGTCTCACTGTAGACCATGCTGAATTGAAACTCATTTTGTAGCCCAGGCAGACCCCAAAGTCATGGTAGTGGTCCTACTTCTGCTTCCTGAGTGCTGCTGAGAGGTGTTAGCAACCATAGAGCATTAAAACAGGTTTGCACTAAATTGCCCAGGCAGGTCTTCAACTTTCCATCCTCCCGCCCTAGCCTTTGAGTAGTTGGGATTACAGGTCTCTAAACCTAGCAATATTTAGCTTCATTCTGAAATTGAAGCTCCAAGTCACTTGGGTAACAAGTAGCAAGATGACTCCAGAGGGCTATTCTAAGGACAAGTCCATACAAAGGAGGCCACTATGCCCCACCTCCTCTTTTCTTTACCCAAACAGGCCACCTCCCAGGGCTGGTCAGAACAGGTTCACAGTGGAAGGGAATTTACCTGCACAATGAGGATTACTGGGATTGAAGTTCAAGGCAAATTCATGTGAGACCTGAAGGCAAAAATGAAAAGGAATCAAATGAGGTGGCTCAAGCCTATAAATCCAGAGGAGACTGACAAGGAAGACTGAATTGGAAGCTAGCCTGGGGTATGTAATGAGACTCATGAAGGCCAGTCTGAGACTTCATAGTGAACTACAGGTCAGCCTGGGCTAGAGTGAAACTCTACTCAGAAAAAGAAAAAAAAAATTAAAAAGAAATTCTTCCCCCTTGATCCTTTCTGTGCTAAGAAAGAGCGCTATGTGGGCTTCAATCTCCAGCACCATAACAAAAAACAAAAAGGGCATTATGGTAGGAACCCTTCTACACTGTCTTTCAGGCAAGTTCCATAGATCTCAGACCTGACCCCCTCCCCTAGAGTGAGTGGGAGGTGTCTCTAACTAGAGTTCAAACCTAAATTCTAAAACTGATTGGTCCGGTATGGACCAACCAGCTGTCTCTCTGACTTACCTGGCCCAGGTCATATAATTCGCTAAAACAAGAAATCCAGCCCTCTCCCCGATATGGCAAGCTAGCAGAAGGACCTTAGGTAAGGTCTCCTCACCACAGCCTAATGAATTTCTTTCCCATAAACCTTTCCTTCTGCTTGTTTGGCTAAGCAGCACAGATTTTGCTAAAACCTCTCCCATGTGCTCTCCCTACACTAGTGACTGGAGATCTCTGTAACTTCTCATTTCCTTTAATTAAGGTATTGGCTACTTTCCCCTACCCCACTCCCGAAATCCTTTAAACTTCCATCTGAAATAAACATGTGTGATGAAGAAAATGCTCTCTATCAAGTTTGTCCAATTCTTTGGCATGCTGAGATACAAACTCTGGGGGAAATAGAGTGAGCAAAGCTATTGATAAAAAGTTTAAAAGGGCATTATGGTTTTGTGATGGTTCATGGTTCATACAGCTCCAGAGACGCCCTCCCCTTGAGTAGGAGGTGTCTACCTAGAGTTAAAACCTAGGTGCTAAAACTGATTGGTCAGGTATGAACCAATCAGTTGTCTCTCTGACTCTCCTGGGGGAACTTTAATTTTAAGTTCCCTAGGACCAAGGTCCTCACTCTCTTCCCCACATGCCAGGCTAGCAGATGGACCTCTGGATCTCCTGGCCTTAGAAAGGTAAGGCCTTTCCCTACCCCAGCCATTAGTGGGAAAGGCTCCAGATTTTTCCCACATGAACCTCTCCTCATGATGAGAGCCCTCTGTTTTTTTTCTGCTGCTGCTAAACAGCATAAGTTCTGTTAAACTCACCACGTTTTCTCCCCACAATGGTGGCTGGAGAACTCTGTAACTCCCCATGTTCCCTTAAATAATAAAGTCTCCCACTATACCTTAATATCTTGTTGTCTATGATTTTAATTCTTTAACTTTATAGACAAGAATTTGGGTATTCCTCAAATTTTGGGGTGCATTGGAATTTTTGCTGGGCATTATCTAAATTCTAACCCCCAGCTCACCCTGCTATAGTATGTACCAAGATTCCTGCAAAAGCTTTTTAGTTGTAAGCTGGCTGTATACATGACCACAAGAATGTATCACCATATTTCCTTTAGAGGCTGGGTGCCAAGCAGCAAATAAGTTTACCACAGATGCCAGAATTAGTATCTTGAAACTAACACAAGAATGGGGAAAAGAGGGAGCTCACCTGCCAGTCAGGAGGGACCTGGGCCCCAAATCCAAATGCTGGGAACAACTTGTCCCTGTGGGAAGACAGGCAGAGGAAGAGGCAGTGAGGGGATTGCGCTCAGAGGCAGAAGCATCTACAGGTGATTGGGATGGCCAAGAGAACCAGAAACTCACGAGTCATAGTCCTGAATCACACTGCCCACACTCCAAAGTGCTGTCAGGTACTCGTTGACTCCTGTAGGACTTAGGTAGTGCAAGGAGTCAGGTGAGGATGGGTCTCCATTGGAACCAGTGAAGTCCACACCCACCTGGGAAGAGGCCAAGAAGGAAGCTGAAGGCCACCCTGAGCCCAAAGCCTGTTCACTTACCCCTGGGAAAGAAACTTACAGTGAAGTTGATTTGACAGCCTCCCATCACGTAGTCTAGGAAGGAATACTCTGTTTCTACCTGCACATGAAACCAGGGTCAGGCCTGAGGTAAGAGGGAGTTGGGATCATGCAGTTCAGTGCTCAGTACCTGAGTCACATGAGCTATTGCCTCACCCGGCAAGTCTTGACGCAAATAGTTCCAGAGTTCTTATAGTTTTTCTTTTTCTGCTGTTTCTCAGGGTGGATACATTCAAATTCAGCCTAGTGAGAGAAAAATTAGGAAACTTCGACTTCATCAGCCAAGGACCTAAGTTGACTCTCTAGGTCCACCCCAAACACCAGAACTAGGGCCGACACTCACTGGGACGGCTTGCAGCTGGGCCAAGTTGGTATGGAAGGTACCAATGAGATCATGTGACCCATCGCTGTCATAGTCTGAGCAGCGTACCTGAGAAGAGGTGTGAATATTTATATATAAAGGAGGCAGGTGACAGGTGAGAAGTCCCTTTCCTTGCTCAGTCTACTCAGTAGGTAAATGCCTCACCTGGATGGGTGTGCTGGGGTCCCCACCACAGAAATGCTGGAGAGGAACTGAGAAGCACTTCCAGGTAGGGTTCAGGTTGTTCTTGATCACCTGGAGGGAGAGCAGTGAGTTTGGTCATGGCCTATGACCAACAACCACCCTTTACTTCCCACCAACAAACTCTGCCTGTGTTTCCAAAGGTTGCTAGTATAAACCCTGCACATTTCTATCCCAGCCCAAACCAAGCAATCCCTGGGGCCTCACCTCAGATCTGTATGTCAAGTGCCATTTCCCATCACCTTGGCGGAAGAATTCCAGGAACGGATCTGATTTTCCCAGGAAGTCCTGCCAATGTCACAGAAATCTCAGTTACAAAACTTAAGAAGAAACAGCAATTTGTCAGCCTTCTGTTCCCTATATATCCTCTCTGTCCCCTTGATTCTTAGATACCCTAGGGCCTTCTTCCAGACATACCTTCTTATCCAGATTTCTAGCTTCCACCTCCATGGTTACTATATGACTGTCCTTCATCTCTTGTGCAGAGACCTAGGAAAGGAAGATTATCAACCAATGAATTCTTCATCACTGTAGTTGCTCCCCCTCCCCTTTGCTGGTCTCTTCCTCACCGTGATGGTTCCCTGCCCAGCAGGCTTGCCAGGCTTTAACATCAAGGGGAGAGTCAGAACGCGGCTGGACACAATCTGGGGAAAAGTGAGGGAGCAGGCATCAGCATCTCAGACCAAGTTAGGTCCTGCTTGACCCCACCAGGAAGCTACTGGGAGGGGAGGGAAGCTGGGTTATCAGCTAAGGCAGTTCCTAATCCCTAGCTCTACATACCTGTCCTAGGGAACACTCAGCTCCCCCTAGGAAGTCATCGTCCCCCAGTTCAGGAGTCTTGTTGTCTATGTCATAGATTCCAAATCGAAGCTTCTGGACTGTCTCAAAGTGGTACTCAATCTGCAGAGTCTTGGAGAACTCAGGGCTAGAGCAGTTCTGAACTTGCTCAGTCCGGCCAAGCTGTGAGCAGAGGCCAAGGATGACAGTCATATTCCTTCTACCCCAAAACATAATCCTACCCTCCTCCCTCTAAGACCTTAACATCCAAAGGCCTCCTCACCTCAGCCCAGTTGCTCCCTCCCACATCCTGTAAAAGGACACAGAGTGGATCAGATTTGGAGCCGACGTCCTTGTCAATGAGGTGGTCACAGGAAATGGACAGCTGAACCAAGGTCACGCAGTGGGCCATCTGGGGGGAAAGAGCTGGGTCAAGCATCAAGGCCCCTACTCCCCTATCACTGATTATCCTTCCCAGCCATCAGGCTTTAACCAGGTAGCCTCAATGAATCCCAAGTGAGTTAAATGGCACAGAAAATGGTGGTTATAACCAACTCTGGTCCAGAAGGGTAGCAAACTAATCCTTACCCAACAGCTCTATCCAGAACTAGGACTCTAGTCTTCATCTGGCAAAGCCTAATGAATCTCACTCAGATCACTTCCTGGACCCAGGTCAGACACTAAAGCCAAGTTCCAATCACAACACTGCCTCCAATGCAACCATGCTCCAGAAACTGCGTCCAAATAGCCTCTTCCTCCAATGATCTCTGAACAAACACTAGGGCCCTATGTCTCAGAGTTGGGATCCACTCACCCACTGATCCTCATACCTTCTATTTGGCTGCTCATCTACCTCCTCACCATTCCCACTGCCGTGATTCAGCACAAATCACCATCAGATTTTGCCTTATTACAGCAATAGCCTCAACAGGTCTCCCTTGTGCCATCTCTACTTCTAGTCCACATCTCCACCCAAGTTGACTATTAATATAGCCATCAAATCAATCCTGTTAAAACATTAGTCATGTCACACACGGTGGGCATCACAAGTTTGAAGAAAACCTAGGCTACACAGCATAAGATGCAGGCTAGCTGGAGCTATATAACCAGACTTAGTCCCCCCAAAAAACAAAAAAAAAAACAAAAACAAAGCTGGGCACAGTGGCTCACACAATCCTAACATGGAAAAGGGGAAGTATAAGAAACATGAGTTCAAGGCTAGCCTCAGCTACTGAGCCAGGTTTGAGGTCAGATGGGCTATGTAAGACCTGTTTCAAAAAAAAAAAAAATCAGGGCTGGAGAGATGGCTCAGCAGTTAAGGCATATGCATGCAACACCTAAAGACCTGGGTTTTATTTCCCAGTACCCAGGTAAAGCCAGAAACACAAGGGGGGGCGCATGAATCTGGAGTTCATTTGCAGTGGATAGAGGCCATGATGCATCCATTCTGTCTCTTTCTCAAAATAAATATTTTTTTAAAAAGTCACACTCCCATCTGAACCCTTCCCATTACCCTTAGAAAACATTCAAACTATCATCATGATCTATACAATCCTGAAATCCCTAGATCTCTCTAACCTGACCTTCTGCTCACTATTCCAGCCTTTGTCATTCTTCAAGTCAACTAGATTCCTATTCCAAAGCCCTTGTAGTACATGGGTGTTCCTCCTTGTAGCATCCTTATGGCTTGGGGCTCTCTCTCCCCCTCAAGGTTTTGGGTTGGTTTTTTTGTTTGTTTGTTTGTTGTTGTTGTTGTTTCGAGTAGGGTATTGTTCTAGCCCAATCTGACCCAGAATCCATTATGTTGTCTCAGACTGGCCTCAAATGTATAGCAATCCTACTTCTGCCTCCCCAGTGCTGGGATTAAAGGAAGGTGCCACCATTCCCGGCTTCAAATAATCTGTTATATAGGAAAAGTCTCTCTTTTCTAGCCAGCCTAAAACACAATATCCACCATACCACCACTGACATATCACAAATCTCTTTAATCTCTTTCCTGATTTCTTGCATTAGCTTTTTTTTTTTTTTTTTACTTTCACTCTAGCCCTGGAACTCAGGCTGGCCTTGAACTCACAGCGATCCTCCTACTTCTGTCTCCCAAATGCTGGGATTAACAGTGTGTATCACCACGCCTGGCCACAATACTTTGTATCAATATCTAACTTATTGCATATGTTGTATAATTTCTCTCTTCCACTAGAATGTAAACTGAGCAAGAAAGGATTTATGCACGCATTGCTCTATCCCAAGTACCAAGGTACATTTGTTCAATGAAATGAAAAATGCCTGCTCCAGCTCCTACCCCCAGCCTAGCTAAACAGTCTTTTGCCCCCCAAATTCAAGCAACACCAAACTTCACCTCACCCATTTCCTTTGCTAGAAACATTTCATGAAAGAATCATGAAATCATCATATTGACTCCAATAGAGTCCCTCCTCTTACAGACCCCTTAGTGTCCTCCCTGATCTGTATACGTCACTTGTAGCAGGAGTACACAGTGGACCTCACTATAGCCTCAAGCTCCTCTATAGGGACTCTTACTTGACCTCTTTTCCTAACCAGTCCTCAACATCCCATCTTGGACTTGAGTCTCCCGTCTGTTTTGCTCCCCCCACCCCAGGTAGGGTCTCACTCAAGCCCAGGCTGACCTGAGACTCATTCTGTAGTCCCAGACTGGCCTTGAATTCATGGCGCTCCTTCTACCTCTCACTAACCAAATGCTATAATTAAAGGCATGCACCACCACTCTCACAGCTTGTTTTGTTTTTTTTAAAAAATGGCAATGGGGCATGGTGACACCCAGCACTTGGGAGGCAAGAGGTAGGAGGATCACCATGAGTTTGAGGCCACCCTGGGATTACAGAATGAGTGTCGGGTCAGCCTGGGCCAAAGTGAGATGAAACCCTACCTCAAAAAACAAAACAAAAAGGCAATGGGGATTGTTTATGCTAGATAATCACTCTTGTCACTGAGCTACATCCCCAGTCTCAGTCTTCCATGTAGAATGCAGTTACCAAAACTCACAAACTGTTGACCACTTATAGTACCTTAGCCCATGCTTGAATGCACTACTACATTGGTCTACTAGTCTAGTCCATAAAACCCTCCCCAAAGTGTGGACTTCACTCACAGTCCTGCTTCTTCCGCTCTCCTCCTCCCATCTCCCTGGGAGACCCCATCTAACACCCAGAAGCAGTGAACACTCCCAGCTCTTTCGAAGGTGGCTCTCAGAATGTGGTCTGAGGACAGATCACAATAGAACAGACCACAGTTTATTCCAAGTCCTAACCCTAAAATCCTCCTGTCACCCCATGTGCTCCGAGACAGTGCTGGTTATTCATTTCACTATTGCTAACAGGGGGCTGAAAAACCTGAGGTAGCTCAAAGTTATATCAATCAGATGATGACTGAGGTAGGTAACTACTTAGTCACACAACGAATGCTGAACAGCAGTGAAACAAGTCAGAACCATAAAATTAAGTTGTAAAAATGGGAAGAGTATAATTCTAAACTTCAATTACATACGAGTTGTATAAAAAAATGAAAGACGCATCAAATTACGTGATTTTAGGTAACTAGAAGAGGTGAAAAGCAAAAAATTTTATATATTTTCTCTCTCTGGTTCATATAACTCATTCTGGCAGACCTAGAACTCTGTGGAGCCAAGGATGATCTTGAATTTTTGATCCTTGTTTCTACCTTCTGAGTACTGGCAATACAGGTGTGTTATCATGCCTGACTTATATTCTATGCACTTCTGTACTGTTTTCAGTATTTATTTTTAAATTTTATTTTTGGCTTTTTGAGGTAGGGTCTCGCTCTAGCCTAGGCTTACCTGGAATTCACTCAGAGTGGCCTTGAATTCATGGCTACTCTCCTACCTCTGCCTACTGATTAAAGGTGTGCGCCCCCACACTAGACACTTTTAGAGCTCTTTTGGGAAAGAGGGTCTCAGGCTTTTATTTTTTTTGGAGGCAGGTCTCTCTAGTGCAGGCTGGCCTGGAACTCATGGCAATCCTACCTCAGCCTCCCAGGTGTTGATTTAAAGGTGTGTATCCCCACCCTCATCTTGTTTCCAATATCTACACTTTTTTAAGGACTGTGTGCATATGCCCCATGTTGTTTTGAGGTAGGGTCCCCGGAGCACAGTGGCTCACACTTGTAATCCTAACACGGAAAAGGTGAAGGGCAAGAAACCCGAGTTCCCAGAGGAAGATGTCATGTGTCCTCCTCTACCGCTCTTCCACCTGGTTTCCTTGAGACAGTCTCTTGTTGAGCCTCATTTGACTAGGAACCCCAGCAATCCTGTCTCCATACATAGCGCCAGGGTTACAGGGATACACGACAGATCTGGCATTTTGCACGCTTTTTTTTTTTCTTTTCTGATTTTTCAAGGTAGGGTCTCACACTAGCCCAGGCTGACCTGGAATTCACTATGTAGCTTCGAGGTGGCCTTGAATTCATGGTGATCCTCCTAACTCGGCCTCTGGAGTGCCTATACGGGGCTTTTTCATGTGGATCTGGTTGGATTCAGGTCTGCATGCTTGCTCAGCAAGCGCTTTTACCTGCTGAGCCATCTCCCCAACTCAAAAATTTTATGTTTTTGAAGGGACTCAACTTTCTCCCCTAATCCACACCTTACGTCCTTTTGCTAAATCCCACACCTTTGCTTCTAGTTAAAATTAAAAAATGAAAAGAAAAAACCTAACTTCAGTTCAGGCCTTACCATCTCCTGCCTCTACTCATCACCACCTAGTCATCTCCAATGCCAACTTTCAGATTTCCTACCCAAAATAAAACCACTTTATAATTGCCCAGTGGTCCTTAAGGTCATCATCAAGTTCCCCAGCAAGCCCCCTTGCTGCACAACTCCTGAAGATGACCTGCATCTTCAGTTCAACCAGTAAGGCCCCTCTCATCTGCCACCTTCCCTATCTCTTTGGAGGGTGAGGGGAGGAAGAAGAGGAGGGGAATGAATCCTATGTAGTAAATGTCCTGTCATCCAAGGCTCTGGTATGACATTATGAATTCCCTACCACCTCATTGTCTGCCGCTATACCACACGGAAGGTGTGCAATCTCATCTGAATTCTGACCCACATTCCCCAGGTACTATTTCATTGCCTCTGGATAACTGCAATGGTCTCATCAGTTTTTCTGCAACCACACACTCATTTCTTTGTTTTCTAGATCATGCCACTTCTCTGCATAATAAGCTGAAATGGCTTCCAAATACACTCAAAATAAATCCAAAGTTCTTAACATGGTCTGCAACATGGCCTTGTGTTTATGCAGAAATAATTAGCTACCCAAGTTCTCCCCATGCCAAGCTGTCCTTTCTGCACCACACACAGTGTCCAGCCCATTCCTACTCTGGGGCCCCTGTATTATCTTTTCCCATTGATAGCTGTACTAGAGTAGAAAACCTATCTAATTTGTCTGTGCCTCTAGCATACCTACTCTCTAGCAGATATTAAATATTAAGGGTTGGCTTAAAGTTGAAATCACTACAGCAGCATTTTGTGTCCCCCACCCCTTTCTCCTATAAACTGTGGACTCCTTGGAACTAACACTAGCTATTATCTCTGTATCCTATTACTTAGAATGTGAAGTTGATAACAACCACTGTTGAACAGATGGGAATGCACTTTTGCTCAACTCATATCTTCAAGGCATTTTTCACTTGAATTAATAATGTCCAGAAATAAATATTCCCAATGTTGATCTTATAATAATTCAGGTTTAAAATTTAAATGCAGAGGACCAGGATTTAGCTCAGTGCTAGAGTGTTTCCCTGGTACACACAAGGTTTGATTTCCAGCATTACTAAATAATTAAATAAATGTCAGGACTGCTACAATTCTGTATTGACAACCAATTTAAAAATAGGCAAACAATTTGATTAGATACTTCATAAAACATATAAGAAATAAGCAAAGAAAGTGATCCATAGGACAAGTCACTAAGAAATTCAAAATAAAACCTCAAGGAGATAGTTGCATACCCATTACAATGGCTAAAAGTGAAAAACCCAAGAGGTCAAATGTTGACAAGAATGTGACTCATACACAGCTAGTGAAAGCATTAAATGTGCTGCTCTGAAAAACAATCTGGCAAGTTTATCAGAAAACCAAATAGACACCACCTAGCCAAGAGTAATTCCACTGGTTTTAATCTACAAGAAAACATTATGCCCACAAAGATTTGTTCAAGAATCTTTTCAGTATGGTCGAAAACTTGAAACATCCCTAGTCTATCAATGAGAAAGGATAAGCAATGATTTTTTTTTCCCGAGGTAGGGCCTCGCTCTAGCCCAGGCTGACCTGGAATTCACTGTGTAGTCTCAGGGTGGCCTCGAACTCACAGCAATTCTCCTACCTCTGCCTCCTGAGTGCTGGGATTAAAGGTGTGCACCACCACGCCCGGCCGATAAGCAATGATTTTTATAGAAAGCTAATTAGCAACAAAAGAACAAATTACTAATATCTGTAACATGAATGAACTTGAAGGACAAAGTACATAGATTCTATTTATGAAGTTTTAGAACAGGCAAACACTAATCTAAAATGGGCATAGTGGTATATGCCTGTAATTCCAGAAGGTTGAGGCAGGAGGATATTCAAGGTCATTCTTAGCTTCATAGGGAGCTTGAGGTCAGCCTGGGTTAAACAAACAAACAAACAGGGCTGGAGAGATGACTCAGAGGTTAAGGCACTTGCCTCCAGTGCCTAAGGCTCTGGGTTCAATTCCCCAGGACCCACATAAGCCAGACCCACAAGGTGGTGGCCCTGGTGCTCTCTTTCTCTGCTTGAAAATGAATAAAATATTTTAAAAAAGAAACAAATAAACAAAATCTAATCTATGTCCTCATTCTTTTCTCATGGACTGAAAAGCGGTAGAAAATTCTAGGTGGCTCATGCCTGTAATCCCAGCACCAGGGAGGTAGAAGTAGAATCCTTGTGAATTCCAGGTCAGCCTGGGTTAGAGGGAGGCCTTGCCTTAGGAAAAAAACAAAACAAAACAAAACAAAAAACAACTCAGTGGACAAAGAACTAGCTTGCAAATCCTGCCGGATCAGAATCTATTTATCAGTGTCCATGTAAAGCCAGGTGCACAAAGTTGTACATGAATCTAGAGTTTGTTTGCAGTGGCAAGAGACCTTGGCATGCCCGTTCTCTCTCTCCCTCCTTAAAATAGGTAGGATTATTTTTTTTTTAATGAAAAGGGTTCTTTCATCATGATATAAACATGGGTCAAAATGTTTGCACTTCGGGGGCTGGAGAGATGGCTCAGCGGTTAAGGCACTTGCCTCCAGTGCCTGGGGCCCTGGGTTCAATTCCCCAGGACCCACATGGGCCAGAACCACAGGGTGGTGGCCTTGGTTCTCGTTCTCTCTCTCTCTCTCTCTCTCTCTCTCTCTCTCTCTCTCTCTCTCTCTCTCTCTCTCTCCTCTCTTCTTCTCT
>PVHP010044151.1:0-14193 GCA_004024765.1 Zapus hudsonius
AGGCATCTACCCACAAGATGCCACATCTCGATGCAGAAAATTTTGTACAACTATATTTGTAGCAGCTCAATTCATAATAGCCAAGAATTGGAATCAACCCAAATGCCCATCCATGGAGGAATGGACAGCGAAACTGTGGTATATTTATACGATGGAACTCTACTCAGCTGAAAGGAAAAATGACATATCGAAATTTAGGAAAAAATGGTCTGAATTTGAGCAGATCTTACTAAGTGAACACTCAAAAGAACAGAGAGTTGAACACCGCATACTCTCCCTCATATGGGGTCCTTAACCAGGATAACTGTTTTCTTTATGCAGACAAGTAGAAAGAAGTGAGAAGCTATGAATGAGGTGTAAGGGAAGGGGGGAGCGGAATGACTTGAGCATGAGGCTAAACCAAATTAAGTTCAAAAGCATAAAATCCTCACAAGCATACTGTAACATAAAGAGTAAGTGGTGGGCATAAACTGGTAAGAGGGGCCATGAGAAGTAGGGGAGAATGTCTAAGCCTGTGAATAATTGAGCAATCTGACAGCCCTGGGTCCCATCCACCGGTTCCTTCCCTCCCTGAGCTGTTGAACAAAGTGACCCATGAGGTTCCAAAAACAAGACAGAGTTCTCTCAAGTCTCTTGAGTGCCCTCCCCAGGCCTGAGGCAAAATCCTGTTGCTGAAGAAAGCACAAAATGCCATCGATCAGCATTGAGAGACCCTTCCAGGTCTGGGATGGTAACCAGCCCCCAGATGGCAGTTAGTGCAGGGCTGGAAGGCACTACACAAGCTGCCAAGGGAAGCTGATCAATGACAACTGGAGTAAATAGACCACTGGCATGAAACACATTCTGCGGTCATGAGTAGGCTGACCACACCTCCTACTGGGAGAGAACAGCAAACTAAGAAAGGAGCACTGTGCAATAGAGGAGCCTGGGCCTGGGGTAGAAAATCAACAGCTATTAAATTCGGCAAAATATTCCACTCAGTGAGGGGGAACCCTTGATTGGAACTGGGGATTCAGGGTGATATGCACCAGATCCCATACTCTTGGGCTCCCAAGTAAAGATGCACTATGCGAGCATCTGACGGGGAGGCTACTAATAATAGAATCTTGGCAATCCAGAATTGTGTATATTTGTTAACTGATACTGATCTCAGTCTCCGATGGAGATTGTGTTTGTAATTTTCAGGATGCATTGAGAGAGCTGTGGCCCATATAACCCTACCAACCGACCGCAGACAGAAATCTGAGATCCTGACAAGAGATGAGCCACCACAGTCATATCGTGGAGGATCCATATGGAACCCTGCAGAGAAGGACGGGATGAACAAGGGACCCACAGCCACAGCCATTCAATTAACTCAGAATAAACCAGTGAGACAGAAACCAATAATTCTCGACACAAAAACCCCTAAGCTCACAACATTAAAGCATCCTTAATACTCACCCACCATGACTCAGGGAACTGATCGGAAGAGGGGGCAGAAAGATTGTGAGAGTCAGTAGGGGAGAATACAAGAGGCATGGCAACCCTTAGTAACAACACACTTGGGTCAGGTGAACCCAGCTGAATACTATCCTATCCATGGTCCCCTATGACAAAGACTGATACAGACGACCTACGAAGGAGGATATCCAGCTGACTAGAGATGGGGGAAGGGGGCAATGAGGAATTGGGGATAACAACTCATTGTTGACCCACTAAACAATGTAACTCACTATGGACAATGGAAAAAATTAGAAAAAAAAAGAATGTCATTTAAATCCTACATATAGGTTGAAATCAAAGTAATCAATCAAAATGTTAGCAATGCTGATACCTGGGTAAGAGAACAAACTTTTCTTTACTCTACTTTCCACATTTTCTTTAATGAGAATAAAATTTTATGAGAAAAACCATAAACATGAAGAAAATCCAGGAATATTTTTAAAGCCAGGATGATGAACAAAACTACTAGATGTCAATAAAAATAAAAATGAAGTTCTGACATGAAGGTTTAAAAAAATGCCAAGGCCTGGAGCAACAGGACTTAACAGCAGTTCCTGTGAGATGAAAGAAAAAATGAAGGAAAGAAAGAAGAAGAAAAAAGAAAGAATACCAAGAAATTGACTGAATACCAATTTGTCATGAGCCAACAGTGACATCCATATCTGAAAGGAAAAGATAGCCATAATATCAACCTCAGCCGCCTTAATATAATTTGTATACAAAACAAAGGAGCAATAATATTCCCATTGCACTAAATGAGTTGGGCTGTATCTAGAATTATTGTGTTCAGTCTTGAACTTGAGCTTTTGAAAAGTGTTGAAATTTGGAGAGAAGCCAGCAGCATGAGACATCAGAAGTCTAGCATAGCATATGGGTTCCCACACTCTGGATGCATGAGAATCCCCTGTAGGAGGGCTAGAGAGATGGCTCAGCAGTTTAGGCACTTGCCTGCAAACCCAGGTTTGATTCCCCAGTACCTACATAAAGCCAGATGCACAAGGTGGTGCAAACATCTAGAGTTCATTTACAGTAGCTGAAGACCCTGATGCACCCATTCTCTCTCTCTCTCTCTCTCTCTCTCTCTCTCTCTCTCTCTCTCCTCTCTCTCTCTCTCTCTTTCTCTCTCTCTCTCTCCTTGCAAATAAACAAATATAATAAAATAATCTCTTATAAGGTTGGCTACAATGTAGATTCCTGCATCCTTTCCTAGAATTTGATTCTAGAGAGCCGAGATGTAGCCAAAGATCTGTATTTCTGGCTAGCTTCTAGGTGATACCAATGTTGCTGGCCTGAATGACCATATTTGTAGCTTCATTACTACTGAGATAAAAGCCAGCTGCAAACCCAGATGACCAGGGATCAAGTCCTAGTTCTTCCACTGACTGGGCAAGCAAGCTGCTCCCTTTGCCTCAGTCTCTTCATCTGTATGAAGAGATAATTGCATAATCTTCACAGTGGTATTGCATCATGACATTGAGGTAGTAGTGTTTATCAAGCAGTTGCAGCCTCTAGCCTGACATATAAAAATATTAGTCAAAGTTATATGAGGAATAGTAGAGATGCTTCGTCTGAAATAAAATAAAAATCTTTCAGGATTGTGGTAGTTTGAATGTATGTCTCCTGTTGACACAGGTATTGAAATTAAAATTATAACTTGGATCTCCAGCCAGCTAGCTGGAGGAGGTGTCACTGGAGTCACTGGGGAGTAGATCCTGGAGTCCAGCCCTAAGATGTCATTGGGGAGCAGATCTGAACTCCAGCTCAGAGGGGTGGAAAGCAATTTGAGCTCTTGGGTTCTGCTTGCTGTCAGTTTGTACTTGCTGCTTTTTTGGTATATGTTAGTCGGTGGTGGTTTCTCTCTCTACTTGGATTTCTCTCTCTGCTTCTGCCATTGATGAAACTTCCTTGGATCTGTAAGCCTGAAATCAATCCCTCCCATAAACTGTGTCTGATTTGGATGTTCTTCCCAGCAACGTGGAACTGTCTACAACAAGGACTTTTAATAATTAGTAGGGCTTCTATGTGAAAAGTTTGATCTGCATAGTTTCTAAGAACAAATTTGGAATCAAAGAACAGTAAGGACAAAGAAGGAACCTTCAGTTCTCCAGAAGGACTTTTTTGGCAGCTGTAGCAGCATGGAGTAGGTGACCGGGGTGGCTTTTGGGTGTTCCAACTCCCTCAGTTACTCATCTGTGAAGGATGGTGAAAAGAGGACCCATGTAAGGAGTCATATAAGAAACTCCCTTATAAGTTTCAGCCAGTTTTATTAACATAGTCTTGGTGAGAGGAAATCATCACATGGAATCACAAAGAGTCCCATCAGCATCAGCAACATCTGAGGGCTCCTCAATTTTTGGTACCACCTTAGACACACTAACCAGACACTCTGGAGGAAGGGTTGCAATTTGTGTTCCCATGAGCTCTCCAGAGGATGCTGACCCACACTCAAGTATGAGAAGATGATTGACCTAAAGCAACCCCAAACAGAACTTCCATGAAACTCTGGAATATGCCTTTGGTAAAGATACGCAAAGTCCTACTTAAATCAGATATTTGCTTTTTGAGACAGACAAACAAATATCTCCATATATAACTCACAATAAAATATCAATAGAAAACACAACTTTCACCTCAAAGAGAATAAGAGAAAGTTGATTCTGGAGCCAAATAAGAGTGACCATGGCCTGGAAATAGATTCAGGTTACCCCAAATTCTGTTCTGACATGTTAATAAGTATGTGAAGTTTTTATGGTTACAGAACAAAAGGAAGTTGTAAATCAAGGCACTTTCCAAGTAGGTTGATGGACCCATCAGGGTAGGCAGTTATAGCAAAGTAGGGGAGGGAAAATATCTGCTCTTGGCATCAGAAGCTATCATATGGCATTCTTGGCCTTCGGGTTAGTGGAAGCTAGTGGTCCATTAGTACATTCCAACTGAAAGTCACAAGGATGTTAAGTGAGACACAGAGGTGGGCAATAAATGGCTATTTAGGGGCTAAAGGCAGCACTAGATAATTTGGCTCTCATCCTGCAACAACCCATCTCTCTGGGATCACAGGAGTTCTCTCAGCTCATTCAGCCTTGTTTGAAGTAGAAGCAGTGCTTTTCAGGAACTTCAGTTCACAGATAATAGTGAGTTTGTTCAAACCAGAACATCTAAAATCCAGAGTAAAGTTACCATTTTCCCATGACCCTCTCAGTAGAAGCTGCTCCCTATTACACCCCTTATCATGGAAATGGGGGAGGACCATCTGAGAGAACAGTGGACTTGGGTTACCCACCTTTGTAACCCACAGGAAAGCCAAATGGCCCAGAAGCACAAACTGAGCCTCATTTCCTGTCAGCCCCTCCAGCCAAAGCCTCCCCACTCCTGTGGAAAACAGTTTGGTAATAGTCACCACTGCCACCAAATACAAGGATCCTTTCTCTCACTTCAGGTATGCCCTGAGAACTTTAGAATACTGACTCCTTCAATACTCCTAGCTAATCTCTGAGCTGAGTAGCTGGGTACTGACCTTGCCACCTTACAAATGTGCAAACTGAGGGTAAGAGAGGGTAAATAATTTCCTAGAAGTTGTACGCTGAGGGATAGATGTTGGCTTAGAACCTAGGCACCCTTTGTGCAACTCATATTCCTGATGTCTTTGCCATCTTTAGATGGTGGCCATGAGGAAAGCATATACAAGTGTGATAGGCACTGTCTTGGCCTGTATGTGTGTGGGAGAGACTAGGAGAGCTGTAGATAGAGAGCTAGAGAGAGGGTGGACACTAGGAGTCAGAGCAGAACAGGGAGAGAGAGAGCAAGCAAGCAGTTTTCATGTTCTTTTGTCCCTCAGTATCCCTGGAGAGCACTGGCGTGGGTGCAGGAGGCAGAGTAGCAACATTCTTTAGCATGGAATCTGAACAGGGCCGAGCAGGACCAAACCCTTTCCTCTCTTCTCCAAACCAACTCCAAGCAAATGCATGCCTTATCATGGGAGCAAAGGCACCAAAAGAGAGCAGTTTCTGGGTACAGTTGTTCCCAATAGCAAGTGAGGAAGATTCCAGAAGAATCCTTGTCTGCAGGCAATGAGGACATGGACAGTAACATGGTCAGAGAATAAGATAGTGGAAGGGGCAGGGTGGGCATTCCTGGAATAAGGTCCCCTGAGCACAGCATGTGCTCCTCGGAAACCTCCTCCACTAGGATCTCAGGACCACTTTGCATCTCTGTGATATTAATAACCCTCCCTGCATGGGCCCTGCATCCCTAGTACTCCTGTATCATCCTAGGGGTGTGAAGGTCCCTTCAGAAGAGGCAATAGAGTTGGTCATGCACTTTTCAGAACCTGCAGTAGCAAGTAGCCCAAGAAGGTGGAACCGACTGAGTGCAGAGCTTGCATTCAGATGTACGGAGATGCATTGTCACCCTGAAGGTAAGGACGCACATGTGCTTCACATGAGCCATCAGCAGTGTCTACAGCAGGGGAATCCCTTAGAGCTAAACTCCCAGGTAAGAAACAGAGTGTGCACCATTGAATTGGGAAAGGAAAGAAACACCAGAGGGACTGGGGAAGTAAGAGGAGAAAGGAAGGCAGCTCAAGCTCACTGGAGAAGCCCAGGAAGCAGGCATGCTATATAGCTATATATATATATATATATATATATATATATATATATATATATATATATGTATGTATATACAAGTGACAACAGGAAGCAGGGACACATGCACACCACCTCCCGTCTATTGTTGGCTGGGAGCTGCTTGAGGGGGTATGGTGATCCTTCTGTAGGGGGGGGGAATAAAGCTCTGGGGCAGAATGCAGCTAGAAGTCAGTGGTGCAGTTAAGTAGTAAGGACAAAAGCAATGATACCCAAATGTTACCATATATTGAAATCACCCAGGGCTTACCCTCACCCCCATATTTTCTTGATGCCAGTGGTAACAAATTGCCAGGTGTGAAGAGTCTGGAAGCAGGTAGTGTGTGGGGCCTGGACTGGTCCCCCAACCAATGTAATGTCTGGGATTGGCATAGCAAAGCAAAGAGGTGAGTCACCCTGTGGTGGCTCTCAGGAAGGGCTCTCCCCACCTCACTCAAAGGCCCTGTGTGGTGCTCACATGCCTGTGCATTTGGGAGCATGGAGCCCACTTCTCGGTACCTTCACAGCACCCTGGGGATGCTGCCTTCCAGTGACTTCCATCCTGATGCTTTTTCTCTGGGTATAGTCTGATAGGCTTGGTTCCAAGATTCATAGAGCACCAAGGAACAGTTCAGAAGGGATATAGAGCTTCGGGCTACATGATGGAATTCAAGTAGGGACATGCCTGACACTCTCTCAGGAAGCGGTACCTCCTGATCTGACTCAGAGCTGGATAGGGTGGACAAAAGTGGCCTGAATTCCTCTTCGGCCTGACCTCAGAATTACTATTTACTGACCTTGAAAGCCTCTTCTGCTCTGGAAAAGGTGAATCCTCTCAAGTCCCCCCAAATCATTCGTTTATCACCTTATTCTCATCCAATGGCTAGGCAAACAGAAAAATAACAGACCACTTATCCTTGGCTGCTTGTTTACAGAAAAAAAAACACACACTTGCAGGGAACACAGAATCCTAAACAAAAATTGGTGCTTATTTCACAATATTAAATTTCCACTTGAATCCAACACAGTGGGTTTCACAACAAGACAGAAGCATCAGTGACCTAAGAGATGAGCAGAAACAAAGCAGGGAGACGGAGATAACAAATTTATCCTTCACGGAAGCACAGACATTGCCATCATTTATCTTTCACAGTGCTCACCCCTAGCACAACAAAGTGACATCCACACACTTCCACCTTGAGACAGGGTGACTGCCATAAAAGCCAGGAGGTTAGGCCTTGGACCACTGTATCCAAGTTTCCTGAAAACTCACTTTGGGAAGTTGGTCACAACTAAAGGCTGAGGTCAACCCTTCCTAGTAGGCACTTTAATTAGCTGCAGTCCAGAGCTTCATGGTGAGGGAAAGAAAAGCTTAGGCCCCTCACAAATCAGAACATTTTTTTCAGCGTTCCCTGTGGGTTGTCAAGTGACTCAGCACTGGCCCAGTGTGGGCACTATTATTGATGAGAAATCTTCCGCCTGGGTGATATACTGCATACAACACATGCCCAAAGAACAGTGCCAAGTCATACCAGGAAGAGAAGGCAAATTATTCACCTCCGCTTCAGATGCCTGCAAAACCTCTTTTAATGCAGGGGTTACTCCATATCAAAAAGACAAAGCCCAGAGATGGTCAGAGATTTCCATCTAAGATTCAAGAAATTATTATGCAGACTCTCCATTCTTCTTGACTATTAAAAAGCAATCAAATTGAGGACAAGAGAGGAAAAAAAGGCATGAAAAAATAATTTTTCAAAAACAGCCCTAGGGTAGAAAGCTGCATAAAAACCTTCAGTTTGTGTTTTCTTTGTGAGTACTATGAGCGCCACCTAGAGGTTCTTTCTAGTGCTGCAAGTACATTAAATTAGAGAAAATCGACATTTTCTGGGGTCTAGGACCAGTCCTGCCTAGAAGAATTGCAGGCAAATTCTTAAACAACATCCCTATTTCTTACCTTTCAGTAAAGAAACTTCTTTGAACCGTGAAAGACGATATAAACTCTGATAACCTGGTGAGATCCAGTAGGACAATTACCTATAATATTTAAACCTGTTGAGGAACTAGCAGAGATCCTGGCAGATTGAACTCAGCTCAAAGAAAGCAGAGTGTTCAAAGAATATTTTCAGAAGAATATCTGACATATTTCATTGAAATAAAATAGGAGACTGGGGAGTGACCCAAAGGGCAAGTAGGAACATGTGTAATATTAGAAGGACTGGGAATAGTTCTTCTAGAAGGACCCATGGACTACTTGTTTAGAACACAAAGCTATAAGAACATAAGCTATAGAAATCCAAAAGATCTCTGGAGGTGATCTCAATCATATTTCTCAAACAGACTTCATGCCCCAGAATAGTCTCATTTTCTCCTTTCCCTCCCTCTGTCTCTCCCTCTCCCTCTCCCTCCCTCCCTCTCTCTCTTTCTCTCTCTCTCTCTCTCTGTATCTCTGTTTCTGTCTCTCTCTCTCATACACCATTGACCCTACTTCATACATACATCCCTTAATTCATGAAGGCTCCATCCAGAACAAGTGCTATACCCAGTGCAATACACATTCTGTCCTGTCGCACACATTACAAACTAGTTTTGTGAATAAACCAAGATTTCAAGAAAGAACAATATATTACTACCAAAATTTTCACCTACCCACTGGAGAGCTTCCCGTCACAGCTTACTGTTTCTGCCTCCCTCAGGTTAAGCCTTGCAGGACCTAAAATAGCTTGAAAATATCTTGGAGAGAGAAAAATTCTCACAATTTTCCTTTGTGTTCTTCCAACCCCCCACAATACACACACACACACACACACACACACACACACACACACACACACACCATTCAAGTTCTTTTTTCACTATTAACACTGATATGCCTTTTCATGGCTCCTGACATAAATATCTATGACAAGGTTTATCCATTTCAGGAGCATTAAAGCTCTAACAAGTTTCTTTGCTAAATGTCTCAATGTTCCCATTTCAGTAAGACTAAGCATTCCCATGGTGATATCCATTTTGTTTCTTGATGATAAAGCAAAACAATTGGTGCTCCGGATGACTTTTAGCAAGTTTCCTTAGCAGGCCTAATTATAATGCCCACAAGAAAGGCTGATTAAAGACCTCACCCTTGATCCACAAAAGGAGACATAGTGGGGAGGGATCAGTGATATGCATATCCAGAAAACTCAGATGACTGTAATAGGAAGGTTTCAAAATCAACCTCTCAAAGAAGAATTGCTCCTAATTCCAGAGTCTCCAAGCTACAGAGTGGCATCCATCGGGAGCATAACTGGTATACACTACCCATCTGAAGCACAGCTCCATATTATATACCTAAAATTTGAAGTGGGCTCCTTTATTTTTCATGTGTGTACGTGTGTATGCATGATTGTGTGTATGCAAGTGCATGGAGTTATACAGGTGCATGTATTCCACAAGGTGCACAACAGCAAAGGTATCATTTCTTCCAGGCCACCCATACTTTTTGAGACAGGTTCTCTCATTTGCCTTGAGCTCACCAAAAAGACTAGGTCAGATGACCAGTGAGACTTGGGATCCACCTGTCTCCTCCTCCCCAATGTTGGATTACACCATGTCTAGCTTTTTTCCACATGGGTTCTAGGGATCACACTCAGGTCCTCATGCTAGCATAGGGATTAATATTACAGACTCTGTTGTCTCTCCAACCGCCATCTTTATTTTTAACCAGCACAGCTGTTCATACTTTTCTCATTTATTCTTTTATCTTATTGAATAACATTAGACAATTTTATAAGTTTTCGCAAATATCCACTTGTATCAAGAAATATTTTTGCATTACTACCCAGTGGCATAGCCCATGCTTTTTAGTCCATTTGTGCAACATGATGCATTAGGAAGTCACTCTGCTTCATTCCAGGACATTTGCACCATCATGAACAGAGCAGGACACATGGGGTTTTCTTCTTTGCACCTTTAGGGCTCTTCTGCCAGCTGGTTTCATGGCTTCCCACTGCTCTACATTCTTCCATATCCAATGATGGTTTATAGGGAAGTTTACTAGGCAGGAAGCCATGTGGCTCTTCCAGACAGAAATTAGGAGAGAAGGAAGGGCTGAACTACACCATGTTGAAAAATGCAGTTAGAAAAAGAATAAGTCAGATCTTATTTTATCTTACCTCCTGGTGATGAAATCTATGTATTCATCAAAAAGCACACACATAATGCTAGAGTCATTTGGAGCCAACAGCTCAGTCAATTTAAAAATCAACTCCACAGTCAATGTCAAGCATGAAAATTCATTAAAGCAAAAATCACATTTTTTCAACAAAAGGAAAGAATCCTTACCTTTTCTTTTTTAATATTTTATTTATTCATTTTTCAAGCAGAGAGAAAAAGAGAGAGAGAGAGAGAGAGAGAGAGAGAGAGAGAGAGAGAGAGAGAGAGAGCACTAGAGCCACCACCTTGTGGGTCTGGCTTATGTGGGTCCTGGGGAATTGAACCGGGGGCCTTAGGCACTGGAGGCAAGTGCCTTAACCGCTGAGCCATCTCTCCAGCCCTCCTTACCTTTTCTTTAGCTTTCCTCTTTGTCCCTGTGTCCATCCATTCATTTTCTTTCTCCAGCATGTCAATAAAGGCCCAGCGAACACCCTCAATCAATTCCTCCATCTATAAGAAAATACCCAAAGAAGCTGCATCAAAGCAAGAAACATCAGACAAGGCTTCCTGGACCAAAATCACCCTTAATGAAAATAATTTCAAAGCAGAACTTTGGAAAAGAGAGGTTCTTTCAGCTCAACTCCATGCTCTGGCAATATTGTTTTGTTTGTTTGTTTGTTTGTTTTTGGTTTTTTTCTACCACAAGAAACACTACTAAACATTTCTTTCCATGAGATTAACTTGATGGCCCAGCTATGAAAGGACTAAATGAGGGAAAGGAATTGACCAGCAGTCATCACTAACAAATAATTTTCATGTGTATAACTATTAAACTATTGTATCCTATGTTGAAACCAATTGCAATAGCTTAATAAGGGCTGGGGGAATGCAGCAAAGTGACAGAATGCAGGACTAACAAATGCAAGGTCCTGGGTTGCATCTCCACCACCACACAAAGAAAAATTTACTATTAGTGCCAAGAAAAAGCACAAGCAGAGTATTTTAGGCAGTGCATCAGTTACCTTCTCATTGCTGGGACAAGACATCTGGCCAGAAGCAGATTCAGGAAGTAAAGTTTTTGCCTCTTGCTTACAGTTTCAAGGGAAAGTTTCATATCAGCAGGGAGGAGGCTGTGAAAGTGATTTTAGAGGCTCTGGCAAGTGAGGCTGCATTATAAAAGCTCAAGGCCTGCCCCAAGTGACATAACTCCTCCAGGAAGGCTCTACTTCCCACAGTTTTGCCAAATTGCCACCAGCTGGGACCCCAGTATTCAAAACACATGAGGCTATGTGGGACGACATTTTACATTCATAACACCACAGATAGGCATGGCAGAAGAAAGTGAACAATGTTCAAGATGGGCACAGTTAACAGAGAAGCAAACAGGGAGAGCCAGCACCCTAAAAGTCACTATTCCAACATGAACCAGACATGGGAAGATCTCACAACTTGACAACTTCAGTGCCAATTGATAAGCCAAATGCTTGACCATTCTCTAGCGTCGTTCTACTGGCCTCTCTCCTCCCTCACATCTCAGCAAAGTCATGTTATTTCAGACATATAATGATGGGTACGAAAGGAACAACTCCAGAAAAGAGACCTTCTCAAAGGCCTGTGCCCAAGTTTAAAGAATGTGAATCTGTGTTGAGGACATGTTCACCTTGTCTTTGATTCGAGTTTCTGCTGACAAATGATGCCAAGAACCGGTACAAAGGTGTGAGGAGGCCCTGCTGTTGGGGGTGCACTTTGCAAGATCCCATTCACCTGTCCTGGTACCTTGATTTCTGTAATGGGATACCCAAGAAGGAAAAAAAAACAACACTGGGGGTCTGTCCCAGGATTACATTTAAATTTGAGATGATTAGGTTAAAAACCAATTGTTTATATTATTTCTAGAAGGAAAAGAGCCTTTGTTCTATGAGGAATTGTTGGCATTAGGTTGAAAATAATTCCTTTCTGTTTAATAAGTGTTCAGCTATGTTTTCAGTTCAATAACAGTTGTAAGAGAATCCGAGCTGTAAATCAGTGGGCTGGGTTCCATCATATGTAAATAAGAACAAACAGCAGATGGAAAGGGGGGAGTTTCATAGCTATTTCTTCCCAACTTGGTTAAAAAACATTAAAAGAAGAGAAACTTCAACTTGAGATTGGGCGTAATTAAAAACATAAAATGATGGGAGAGCAAAGGTCCTTTGAAATCATTAAGTCAGCAGTTCTTAACCTTGTATATGCATTGGGATCTTTAGAGTAGCTTAATGAGCTAATGACAGAGGTTACTGGGGAGGGGCAGGCATTTTCTCACACAGCATAACAGCTAGTAAAAGAAGAGAGAATGCAGTACAGTGAGACGGAGGGATAAGGGAGCGTACTGTGAAGGACATGGAAGCTAAATGTAATATATATGTATAAAAATGTCCCCAAAGCAGATTTAAAACATATAAAAAATCTGGCAAAAGGTGCTAAATATTTTAGTGAAATTAAAAAACAATAATTCTTGAAGACCAGGTACTGCAACACTGATATAACTGGTCTAAGGTATAGCCAGGGACTTTTTAAAGCTCTCCAGGTAATTCTAATATGCACCCAGGGTTGAAATCCATGGGTCTCAAGGAAAGAATTTTATAAGACAGGAAGTTAAAAGATGAGGGTCAGAGGCAACCCTGACCACACAGCCAAAATAACAACTGTGAGCTAGTAGCTTCTACAAGTAACAGAGGTGCCCTCCATAAATCAGAAATCACCATTTCTAACAGAAAACCTCCATGATGAGGATGTGAAGATGACAAGGAAATCTCCAGGGACAAAATATTTAGTCTATGCTGTCATGTGCACCCTTAAACCTTTATGAAGCAGCAATCTGCATGGGCCAGCACATCACTTGCATGTTGAAAGAAGAATGCTATCTTACAAAATTAGGGAGGGGCACTGTAGAGGTAGATACATAAGTAGATTGATTTCAGAGATTTCCAAATGAATATAACCAGGTAATTAATTCCATGTGGGAATGATGCACTATAGAAAAACAAGGAAATTTGTAGAGAAATGCAAAGAGAATGAGCCTCTCTTGGTGATTGAGAAGCAAGAATTCCAGTTCAGGGCTGGTGAGATGGTTCATCTGTTGAAGGCACTTACTTGCAAAGCCTTAAAAGCCCAGGTTCCATTCCCCAGTAGCCATGTAAAGCCAGTTCCACAAAGTGGCCCATGCATCTGGAGTTCATTTGCAGTGGCAGGAGGTCCTAGTATGCCCATATTCTCTCTCTCTCTCTCTCTCTCTCTCTCTCTCTCTCTCTCTCTCTCTCTCTCTCTCTCTCACACACACACACACACACACACACACACACACACACATAAATATTTAAGAAAAATAATTGGGATTCACGGCGATAGGCACCGGATCCCGTACTTTTGGGTTCCCAAAACAAGATGCACTATGGGAGTGATTGACGGGGAGGCTACTAAAAATAGAATCTAGGTAATCCAGAATTGTGTATATTTGTTAACCTACACTGATCTCACTCTCCGATTTGTATCTTTCAGGATGCAGTGAGAGTGCTGGGGCTCATCTAACCCTACCAACCAACCGTAGGCCGATAGCTGAGATTCTGGCAAGAGAGGGGCCACCACAGTCATACAATGGAGGATCCAAATGGAACCCCGCAGAGAATGACAGGATGAACAAGGGGCCCACAGCCACAGCCATTAAATCAACACAGGATAAGCCAGTGAGACAGAAACTAATGATTTCGACACAAAGACCTCTAAGCTCACAACCTTAAAGCAGCCTTAATACTCATCCACCACGACTCAGGGAACTATGCGGAAGAGGGGGCGGAAAGATTGTAAGAGCCTTGGTGGGGGAGATTATCCAGAGGCATGGCCAGGAGAACCTGGCTGAATACTAGGCTATCCATGGTCCCCTGTCACAAGGACTGATCCAGACGACCCATGGAGGAGG
>PVHP010044152.1:0-14216 GCA_004024765.1 Zapus hudsonius
AGAACAAAAAGAAGGCAACAAAACAGAGGAAGGACTGACTACCTTGAAAGAGGGTCCTCAGAGGATGGGGGAGAGGAGACAAATAAGGGATAAAGATAACACAGTTAAATTACTGTGTGAATGTAAGGTTCTCAAGACATGAAGGGCATCCCTAGTGGGAGCTTTTGTCTTAGCAGAGCACATGAAGCTTCCATATTCTCCATTGTTTTTCTCCTGGAAATGAAGGAGATTGAGGTAGCTGCAAGGACACTCTAGGACCCTTACACACTTGCCATCTGTTTTTGAGCAATAGAAATCGGTTTATCAGGAGATGAGATATTGGGAAGAAAGTTCAGAGTACAAATCCTCTGGTCCTCCTTGCCTTCCCCATCTTGTGGCCCCTCTTCCAGAGCTCGACCTCTTCCCAAGCTTGGCAACACTATTCCCTCCTCTTGACCCCAAGTGTTTTGTCAACTTCTCATTGTGACAGAAACCTAGTGTTTCACAATCACTTGTCATTTTCTTATGTCTCAATGCTTATGTCTCAGTAAAACATTCTTTCATTGAAGTTGTCTTCAGTTGTGCTTTTAAGAGTGCCATTTATGAGCTGGAGAGATTGCTCAGTGGTTAAGGCACCTGCCTGCAAAGTCGAAGGACCCAGGTTTGATTCCCCAGTACCCATGCAAAGCTAGATGCACAAGGTGGTGGATGTGTCTGGAGTTCATTTGCAATGGCTACAGGCCCTGGCACACCCATTTTCCCTTTCTCTCTTTCTCTCTGTCTCATTCTAGGCATGACTCCTCCAGAAAACAGATTCACTGGGTAAATTGTCATGGTTTGATCCAGGTGTCCCCCACAAACAAATGAATGTATTCTGATAGATCGATCCTCAGCTGATGGCAGTTTGGGTTTTACAACCTCGATGAAGCTGTGTTGTCAGGGGCGGGCTTATGGGGGTTATGAGCCAGCTTCCCCTTGCCAGAGTTTGGCACACCTTCCTGCCGCTGTTTGCAGTGCTGTGGCAGAGGTGATGCCCAGCCCTCTGCTCATGCCATCGGTTTCCCTGCCAGGATGGAGTATCCCCTCGAGTCCGTAAGCCAAATAAACCCATTCTTCCACAAGCCACTTTTGTTTGGGTTCTTTCTGCGCAGCAACTAGAAAGCTGACTGCAACATAAATTGTGGATTGTTTAGCATGAGCCTCAGGTAATCTCAGCAAAACAAAATGTGTCATAAATAAGCTATGGCATGCAAAGGCATAATGTTAAATTAGACTCTCGTATGTCATAGCATAGAGTGTAAGTAGAGAAATAGTTTTGGAAGATTAAGTACCTGGGCATTGTTATTTGCTTCCCTGATGATAAAGAATAGATAATGGAAATACAGTTATTTCTGACTGCCTTGGGGAGCTAAATAAAAGATAAACTTAAAGCTATTCACTCCTAAATCCAGGCTTGGGGAAGAATCAGAATGCCTCTGTGATTGTCTTTGTTATAGGAAAAGCCAAGTACCAGGGTTAGGACACTCTCCACAAATGTGCTGTTTGCCAAATAGGCTCATCAACCTCCCAAAATCTATACAGGCTATGTTCAAAGCTCTTGGATTACCAACAATCTAAATGGTAAGACCCTATTTCTGAGGACAGGACATACTTCAATCACAGGACACTGAGAAATCAAGCTGTTAATGAGCTGGAAGCCTCCTCCCTGCTGGCTACCTGTCAGTGCTAGCAAGTGCTCTGCAGGCTACTGGGGGAGAAAAGTCACCAATAGTCTTACCAGCAGAGAATTCTGCAAGCTACACAACTGGCCAGATGTGTAAGATGTGCTCACTGGTATCATAGTGGCATGCCAGTTATGTAGGCAACCACTAAATGGATTTAAATGGAATTGAGGCCCACTCCATGTGAGGAAATTCATACCTGATACCTGAAAATCAAGTAAAAAGCCTTTGTCTTAGAAGGTCATAGGCCCTGATTTGAGGGTGATGGGGTAGTAGCACTGTTGTTTGGCTAATTATCTGTGATGCCTATCAAATTGCCTTCTAAATGATTGTGGTTATTATACCCATAGATTAGGGCTATTCTCACTTTTTGTTAGAATAGCTTTTTTTTTTTTTTTTGTAGATAGTGTTGATTACCCAGGAGAACCTAGACTCATCAAGATGAGAAGTGACAGCTGAATGCTGGCTGTTTTGTTGATTTCTCTCTCTTTGGATCTAAGAAAGGGAGCCAGCTTCATCCGCCATTGACAGAACTTCTACTGTATTTGAAAGCTGAAATAAATCCCTTCCTCCCATAAACTGTGTCTGGTTGGATGTTTGCCTCGGCAAAGAGCAGACTGCAAGAGTGGTGGATATTGAGAAACTCAGAACACATCAAAGTGCTGAAAATAAGAGGATGCCAACAGCTCTACAGTAAACAAGACATCTCTTTCATGCAAGAAAAGGCTTAAGGAATGTTGCAGAGAGGAGGCAGAAAGAATGTAAAAGCCACCGTGTGAGTAGTACTTTGGGGACCTCTTCTTCAGACATGACAGTGCCTTCATATCTCACAGTGAATGTCATTACCTCCACAAGCCTGGCACGTGATTGAGCCCATCAACCTTTTAACATAGAGGGTGAAGGAAGACAAAAAGAATGAGACAGCAAAACAGAAGATGAACTGATAGGAAAGAAGAGCAGTTTCAGTGGTGTGGAGGCAGCAAAAGAGGGAAATGAGAACTATGATAAATTACAGCATGTGCATGTATTAAAATTCTCAATAAAAAACAATAATCCTATCTCAAGTAGCTATAAGGAAGACTTGCTAAGGTTCATGCCTAAGACATGATTGTATTCTTAGAATTGTCAAACAAGTTAAATAAGCTACCTCATCAAGTTATGCTGAATATGTGTCTTGTTTGGAAAGAAATGGCACTCTGAGACTTCTAATGAGAATATTTGTATAGAAAGAGACTAGGCCAAAAAATTTTAAATACCAAAATCTCTATGAATCTCCCTTGCTAATTACAACAGCCTTCATCCTCTCTAAGGTAATAGATTTCTTCTGTAAAAAAATAATTTCAAAATTTTCCCATACAGAGTCTTTCTTTGAAACGAAGTAGCAATTCTCCTGGGATCCACCTCACCATTAACCCTCACTTCCAGATCCATTGTAGATCTTGGGTATAAAAGTTTTTTTCTGGATTGGGGAGGTGACTGAGTGAATAAAGAGCTTGGCATACAAGTGTGAGGTCCCGAGTTTTGATCCGCAAACCCCAGGTAAAGCCAGAAATGGTAGTATGAAGGTCTGTAATTCCAGTGCTCCCCACAGTAAGAGGTAGAGACAGGAGAATCTTCAGAACTTCATAGGCCAGCTAGCTCGACATATGCAGGAGTAGACAACAAGGTAGACAGTGAGGACCAACACTCTTACCTCCATACTCATGCTATGGCACAGGTGTTTGCACACACATGCACATACACCAACATGAAGCATACACAAAAGACCTTAAAAACAGTTTGAACATGGAAACACATGGTTGTATTAATTTACAGTTGTGATTCTGGGAAGCTTTCATGGAAGCAGATGCCAAAGGTCTTAAAGCAAAGGTAAATGAAATATTGTTGGATTGGACCAAATTCATCAATATCAGTGCACCTGCCTGAGAATGGGGATTTCATGTTTCACCAGAGGCACGTAGAAATGGTGCCAATTACTTACCAGACTGTTAAATGAAACCTTAACTCAACGGTAGTATATAAAGATACGCTATTACTGTCTGACATGCTATACAGAATTAAAGGCTTACAGAAGTGAAAATATTGGAGTGAATCTGTTGTGCTCAACTTCTCAATCTCTCAGCAATGGCACCTTGCAGAGGGAGTATTGGACCATCTTCCAAAACAGTTATGGTGAAGGTAACATCATCATTCCTTAAGAGAAGGTTCTGATTTTCACTAGGACTGATGAAGATTGAATGCCTAAGCCAGGCACACCACGTAACTATAATATCTTCCCATCAAAAACCAGATGTCATCTGTTCCACAAACCTTAAAGATGGACTTGCATAGCATTACTATATTATTTTGTAGTAAGGAGATACAAGAACAGGTATAAGCAAGTCCATAATGACTGAGTAAATTACATAAGCAGTAGGCTATCATCTCATTAGGCTCTTGTAACAAAATCCCCTCTCTTCAACCCAAGAATGACAATGATATCCCACCGTGGCTAGTCTTTGGGTGTGTCTCATCATCATTTTGAGATCCTCAACCCTGGCCAAAACCCTGCAGGCAATTTCTTCACTATTTTAAGCTGAACCCCTTTAAGTGAGTGAATTCTCTTTTGTCTGCTAGGTCCATACTGATTCACTGCCCAAAATACAAAGTAGAATCTGAATCTCACAGCAATACCTATGAAAATGCATACACTCATGCCAACACACACACACACACACACACACACACACACACACACACACACACACAATATTACCATTATCTAGAGTTATGCTAGAAGGAAGGAAGGAACCAAGGGAAATAGTCTGCTCTTATAGAAACCAAATAATCTCTGGAGCTACATTATATGAGATTTAATATTTAAAGTCAGATAATTAGATAAATTCATTTTCTTCTTTGGGCTACAATTTACTAATCTGTAATGAATTAAATGATAGTATTTCCTTGATTTTTTGGGGGGGATGATTGACTGAAGAGCATCTCAAAGCATGTAAAATATCTATAATTTATTGCATGTATAGTGAGTATTATTTTTTGGTTGCAGACCTATGATCATTTATGCAAGATTCTAAATTTAGGATTAACCAAAATATGGAATCTTGTTATGATTACTTTTTTAAAATTGTGTCAATTAAGTAACTGAAGAATGAGTTGCTCTGATGCATCTCACATAGTAATAGTGAATTTACATAGATGATAAAAGGCTATTCAATATTACAGTCCATGGTATTCTTACATGGTAAAGGGAATAACTGCCAACATGTTCACAATGTCATCGTAATCTGGCTGCTACAGCATGACTTGTGAGAGCTGGGGAAGAACATAGCTGTTACTATAACTGGATTGGAAGTAGCTTGCAAAACACACAAATGAGAAGAAGCTAAACAGATGAGCAAATCTGAATGGAGGGGAAATGAGGGTAGGAAAATAAAATAAAGCCAAGGGAACAGTTTAGTACATAAAAATATCCAAGTCATAAATTACTGTTCACTTATTAAAGTTGGGCCACAAGTATGTGTTTAAACCTTGTGGTAGGTGGAGAAGGAAAGGAACATAATCTGGTATAGGGTTCATAGAGTGAATGAGTTAAAAATAAATCATTTGCTTATGAAACATAGCATTTTCTGGCAATGAAACAGAAAAATTTCTCTATGGGTCAACTTAAGGGAGTTATAAGACATTATAATAGTGACTATTATGCTATGCAACTATTGAATTAAACATCCTTAGATATACACAATAAAAATAGGCCTTGAATATCATGTACTATAGTTAATGTTCACAGGATATGTGTGGTCTTATTTGATAAAATAATAAAAATTATATCACATAGAAAAATAATAAAAACTATACACTGTTAATTATTAACAGAGAATTCACATGTTCTTATAATCTAATAATTTGAAGAGCAGAGACTTGATGTTCTTAAAGACACATGCTTTGATCAATTATTAAATGGTGGAGAGCAAATCTAATAATGTCCATGAAATTTTAGAAGCTCAGTCAAGATATATGACTAAAAGACTTACTAGTAATAAGAGATAGAAAGTTTCCAAAGACCAGTCTGAAGCAGACACAGAATTGTTGCAATGAGATAAGTACGACAAATAATACATCGGTCTTCCATTTCTTTCCAACTTATTAAAAAATAATTTATTGAAAAATAAATTATGTCTTGAAACATTTTGAGTGGAGACAGAACTAGCATAGCACATTTTAAAATGTGTGGTGTTTCCTCTCTTCTTTTTTATTCTAATGTTAATTGACCACCTATCAAAGGTATTTAATACTAGGAATACAATGAGGAAATCAGTTTTTGCCCTAAAAGTTAAAAGGATTGGTGTTTATGTAATCAGAAGTTCTAGTATTGTCTATGATACTATAGATGTCAATATAGTATTAGCATAGTGCTTAGCATTTCTTGAAAAAGAAATTCATGAGTAGAAGAGATGATGAAGATGATTTCAGAAAGTTGGGTGGGAGAGGTTTGCTCAGTAAAGAAGTGTGTTTGAGTACAATAAAGAGCCCATGGTAAATCATCAACAGAAAGCTCTGAGGACAGAACATGACTGTGAGCATAATATAGTTTAGAAATACATGGCAAGTTTGGATGACAGCAAGTAGCTCAGCAATACAAATGTACAGAGACAAATAATGAAAAAAGAGTGTCTGGATGGCAGGGCTTTGCAGTCCACTCAGAGATGTAATGAAATACCACCATTGATTGACTGTGGCTTTGAAAAAGGTGTCTTTAGAAACTTGGAGAATGGTATACAAGAAGATGTCATGACTCTGTGGCTTGATCCTAACTATAGTAGCGACCCTGTTTATATTCAGGATATAAAATTAATGTGAATACATGATCAAGTAGATTTGAGAGTAAATAACAAAGATAATCATGAAAGCTTGACTAGAGTCAAGATGGCCGGTACAGGAATACTAGAATAACTAGGGTAGAAAAAGTAATAGAGAGACCACAGAACTCACTGTTTTGTCAGAAATAAACTATAGCTAGCTGTAGAAGAGGCTTTAAAGAGGGTAGGGCACCTGACACTAATGACTCCAGCAGGTGGCAGCATCCCACGAGCTGCAGCTCCAGTGGAGCTGGGAACCTGAAATTGGCATATATCTGTGCAGCAGAGCAGCAGAAGAGCTTGCCACACTCAGCGACCTGCCAGGGAACCCACCACCGCATCCACACCACGGCTGCCAGCCCACCCAACACTGACCCCAGTGATCCCAGTCCATGCAGTACTGTGTCCACAGCTCCAGCAGCGTGTGCTGCAGGACCAGGGAAAAGCCAGCGGAGGACAGCTTCTTCACAGAGGTCAAAACAATCATAAAGTCTGGGGAGGGGTGTTGAGGAGGGACGTTGAGGAGGGGCTGATCAGAGGGGTAGGGGAGGGAGCTGTGTGTGGAATCTGCACAGGTCCACCATGAACTGGGCCAAGGAGAGCCTAGAAGCTAGAGGCTCTGCCCCTAGTGGCAAACCTGCTTGCTGCAGGCTGGTGAGCAATCACTGGGTTCTTTTTTTTCTCTCTCCTTTTTACACTTTTCTGTTTTTTCTTATATTTCGAGTGGTTTATTTTTCTCTTATATCAGGCTTGCACTTGTTTTTCTTTCTTCTTTTTTCTTTTAACAAATAAAGGAATCTGAGAACAGTGATTATAGGAGCAATACAAGGCTCTCACTGTGCTGGTGGGGCAGTGACAGAGTGTGGAATCAGCACAGGCCCACCACATACTGGGCCAAGGAGAGCCTAGAGCCTAGAGTCTCTGCCCCTAGTGTCGGACCTGCTTGCTGCAAGTTGGTGAAAAATCACTGGGCTCTTGAGTTTGGGGTTCTGGGGCTGTTTCTACTGCTGCAACCCAGTTGGGGTCAGGGGCCTATGTGGTAGCTAGCTCTAAGACTAAGCAATCACATACAGAGGGATCCAGATGGGGAAAGATCTGAGCCTGTCTGGGGGCAGGACACCCGGACAGGAAATATCTCTGTTTAAGGTCAAACCAGGTGATCACTCCACTGGGAGCAGGGTGTGCTGAACAGCACCCCCCAGGGGGGCCTGAGTCCAACCCAAGCTAGACAATAGATCACTGTCAGGCACCTACCAGCACCTACTAGGGGGGTAATAAGGGGATCCTTACAACACAACCAGCAGGAACTCGGAGGGGAAAGAGGAGCAAATAGATAAACCCTGAACCTCCCTGTGTCTCAGTATCATGACACAGCAGAGTACACAGACAAGGAAGAACTCTGACCTCTATATTATACTATATAACAGACACTAACCCAGAAGGACAGGCACTCAGATAACCACAGCAAATAACAATATCTCAAACCCTACAGGCACACAGAGCACTTATTACTTACCCAACAAATCTAGTTTGACCACAGTCAAAAAAAAAAAAAATCCTACTCCCCTACCCAGATATCGGCAGAAACCAATGGAAAAAAAAAACACATAAATTAAAGCCAGAACTTCCCAACCCAGGACCCCTAGTACCACAGTGGAACAGGAAAGTGACAAATAAGTGGAGATAACAAAAATGCAATCCCAAAGAGAGAAAAATGTGACTCCTGACCATAACTGCAATGCAAACACGAAGCAGTTAATGGCTGATATGGAAACTATGAAAAAAAGACATAAATGAGATAAAGCTCACCAACACAGGCAAAGACTTCAGACTGAATTTAATGGAGAGAAATATGAATGACTTAAAAAAAACACATTAAGTGAATTGAAGGTGAACCAACTATGGGAGGAGCTAGACAATCAATTGATTAAGTTTGATGAGGACTTAAGAAAACGTAAAAATGATTTTCAGGAATCCTTAGCAAAAACAAAACTAGACTGGAAATTAGAACTCACCAAAGAATTGGAGACTATAACCAAAAATATAGCGGAAGCCAAAAATGAAATGGAGTTGTTAAAAACCTCCTTTGAATCAATCAGTCCCAGAGCTGATAACCTAGAGGATAAATTCTCGGACCTCAAGGACAAGACAGAAGGAATTAATAAGGATTCCATTGGTTTCAATAAATTCAAGAAATTGTGTGAACAAAATATGAAGGATCAATGAGATACAATAAAGAGGCCCAATTTTAGAATCATGGGGATTTCAGAGGGAGAATAATCTCAAGCCAGGGGCATAGGAAATATTTTCAACAGAATTATTCAAGAAAACTTCCGCTATCTTACAAGAGAAAGCCTAGTCAACATTCAAGGGCCCCAAAGGACTCCAAACAGACAGCCAAGACACATTTTAATTAATATGCCAAAAATAGAAAGTAAAGAGAAAATACTCAAAGCTTCAAGAGATAAGAAACTCATCACCTATAAAAGCAAACTGATCAGACTTACCTCAGACTTCTCATTAGAAACCATGAAAGCCAGAAGGGTTAGGAATAATTCTCTTCAAGGACTAAAGAAGTATGGCTTTCAACCTAGACTACTGTACCCAGCAAAGCTATCCCTCATAATAGATGGAGAATTGAAAGTGTTCCAAGAAGTAAACCAGCTCTATGACTATTTGAACACAAAGCCAAAATTACAGAAGATTCTACAGGACATATCCTACACAGAAGAAACAGGAAATCTACCTCAGAAGAGTACCAGAGATCAGGCACGGCAATCACAGTTAGTGTGCTAATAACACATTATCCTCATTATCCCTTCATCATGGCAGGGCTCAAAGCAAACCTCTAAAGACAGCAATCTCCTTAGGGTAAAAGGATGGAAAACAGTTTTCCAGGCATGTGGAAGTAAAAAGCAAGCAGGTGTGGCTACATTAATTTCTGACAAAATAGACGTTACACCAAAATCAGTTAAAAAGGATAATGATGGTTCCTTCTTAATCATCAAGGGAATGATCCAAAAAGAAGATTTCACTATCATTAACATGTATGCACCAAATTCAGGTGCAACACAGTTCATAAAGAAAATCTTAACCAAGAAAAAACAGAAACAGACTCTAATTCTAACATAGTAGGAGACTTTAATACACCACTATCATCTCTAAACAGATCAACATAACAGAAGGTCAGCATGGACATATTTGAGCTCAATAACACCATTGAACAGATGGGGATAACAGATATTTACAGAACATTCCATCCTAAAGACAAAGAATATACATTCTTCTCAGCAGCACATGTTCTCTAAAATTGACTATGTACTAGGTCATAAATCATCCCTCAACAAATTTAGGAGGATTGACGTAATCCCTTGCATCATTTCAGAACATAATGCATTCAAGGTAGAAATTAACAATGGAATAGGATTCAGAAAATACACAAAGTACTGGTGCCTGAAGAATTCACTTCTAAAAAATGATTGGGTCACCCAAGAAATAGAACAGGAAATTCAGAATTTCCTAGTAATAAATGATAATGATAACACATCTTATCAGAACTTGTGGGACAAAATGAAGGCAGTCCTAAGGGGAAAATTCATTGTGCTAAATGTCTTCAAAACAAAGACAGAAAGGTCTCAAATCAACCACCTAACCACCCACCCAAGGTCATTGGAACAGATGGAAAAAGCTAACACGAGGAGCTCAAGAAGAAAGGAAATAATTAAGATCAGAGCTGAGATTAATGAATTGGAAATAAAGAAAACAGTTTTAAAAAGAGATAAATCAAAGAGTTGGTTCTTTGAAAAAGTTAATAAGATTGACAAACCCCTGGCCAATCTAATCAAATGAAGAACTGAGCCCAAATCAACAAAATCAGAAATGACAAGGGTGAGGTCACAACAGACCCCGAAGAGATTGAAAGTATCATCAGATCATACTTCCAAAACCTCTACTCCAGAAAATTAGAGAACCTGGAAGAATGAATAAGTTTTTGGACACCTACCAACTACCAAATCTTAGCCCAGAGCAGAGAGAATCACTAAATAAGCCTATCACATCCACAGAGATTGAAAATGTAATAAAAAATCTTCCCAAAAGGAAAAGCCCAGGACCAGATGGTTTCTCAGCTGAATTCTACCAAACATTTATCAAAGGACTGAAAACACTCTTTTTGAAGCTCATTAGAAGCATAGAAAAAGAGGGAAGGCTTCCAAACTCCTTCTATGAAGCTAGCATTCCCTAATTCCCAAACCAGGCAAGGATGTAACAAGAAAAGAAAACTACAGACCCATATCTCTGATGAACTTAGATGCAAAAAGAAGAAAGTCCTAGCAAACTGGATACAATGCTACATCAAAAATATTATCCACCCTGACCAAGTTGGCTTCATCCCAGGGATGCAGGGATGGTTCAACATATGCAAGTAGATAAATGTAATCCACCACATTAATCAACTCATCCACAAAAATCACTTGGTCATCTAAATAGATGTGAAGAAGGCCTTTGAAAAAATTCAACACCACTTCATGTTCAAAGCCCTGGAAAGAATAGGCATAAACAGCCTATACCTCAACATAATAAAAACAATATACCAAACTCCTAAAGCACAAATTGTTCTCAATGGGGAAATGACTCAAAGAGTTCCCACTCAACTCAGGAACAAGTAAAGGGTGTCCACTATCACCATTGCTCTTCCGCAAAGTACACAAACTTCTAGACCAAGTGATAATACAGGAGAAGAGCATAAAACAGATACAAATTGGAAAGGAAGAAACGAAACTATCCCTCTTTGCAGATGACAAGATACTTTGTATATCAGACCCAAAGAATAGTATCAGTAAACTCCTGAAGGTGATGATTGCCTTCAGCAAAGTAACAGAATACAAAATTGGAACACAAAACAGTAGCCTTTCTATATGCAGAAGACAAGCATACAGAAAAAGACATCAGATACTGTCCTATTTTCTATAGTCTCAAAAAAATCAAATACCTGGGAATATCACTAACCAAGGTTGTGAAGGACTTATATAAGGAAAATATTGAAACACTCAAGAAGCAAATAGAGGAGGATGTGATAAGATGGAAAGATATTACATGCTCATGGATAGAGATAATCAATATAGTAAAAATGGAAATCCTGCCAAAAGCAATTTACAGATTTAATGCCATGCTGGTAAAAATCCCAACCTCTTTCTTCACAGACATAGAAAAAATAATCTGAATATTTATTTGGAAGGTCTATTCTAAGTAACAAAAACCTACTCTGGAGGTATCACCACGCCTGACTTCAAAACATACTACAAAGCCATAGTAACTAAAATAGCATGATACTGACATAAAAACATACAGACAAACCAGTTGAACAGAATTGAAGACCCAGTTTTAAATGCAAATAACTTCAGTTATTTGGTCTTTGACAAGGGTGCCAACAATGTATGATGGGCCAAAGATAGCATCTTCAAAAATGATGCTGGATAAATTGGATTTACATGTGTGAAAAAATGAAAATATACCCACTCCTTTCACCATGCACAAAAATCAACTCCAAATTGATCAGAGACCTCAATATAAATCCTATAACCCTAAACATCCTGGAAAAAAAAATAAGAGGAATTCTACATGAGATCCGAGTAGGAAAAATTTCCTGAGCAAATCTCCAGTAGCCCAGGAAGTGCAACAATCACTTAATCAATGGGACCTAATCAGGCTCAAAAGCTTCTGTACAGACAAACATATCATACTCAGAGCCAATAGACCCCCATCTAACTGGAAGATGATTTTTTCCAGCTGTAACTCAGACAGAGGCCTAATTTCCAGAACTTACAGAGAACTGAAAAAATAATAATAAATCAAACTGCCCCCTCACAAAATAGGGCACTGATCTCAACAGAGAATTCACAGAGGAAGAATCACAAATGACCTTTATTCACTTAAGAAAGTGCTCAGCATCCTTAAGCATCAGTGAAATGCAAACAAAACTATAATGAGGTTCCACCTTACTCCAGTCAGAATGGCAATTATAAAGAAAACCAACAACAATCATTGCTGGCAAGGATGCGGGGGGGGGGGGGAAGGAACCCTCATTCACTGCTGGTGGAATTGCAAACTTGTTCAACCTCTATGGAAAGCACTGTGGAGACTCCTGAACAGAATGGACATAGAGCTACCAGTGAACCCAGCTATTCCTTTAGGCATCTACCAGCAAGATGTCACATCTCAATGAAGAAACATTTGTACAACTATGTTTATAGCAGCTCAATTCATAATAGTTAAGAATTGGAATCAACCCAAACTCCCATTCAAAGAGGAATAAATAGCAAAAATGTGGATCATTTACACGATAAGGAAAAGAATCTGAATTCATGAGTTCAGGCAAGGTTTGCTGTGGTTCATGTATTCCTTTGGGGAGGGTCATTATACATTAACACCCTGGTTCATCCACATGGCTGGGTGGGCAGAGTCTTGGGACAGAAATGAGACAACGAGTGGAAGAAATCTCAGGAGATGCTTGCAGTGAAGAGCTCATTTATTATTTCAGGGAGGGTGTTTTTATTTAGGAGGGAAAAGGAGGAGCAGAGGCATAAACAGCAAGGGGATTGGCAGGGGCAGGGTAGTCTGTGGATGTTTCATGAAGGGATTGGCAGGGGCCAGTAATCTGTCCATGCCTGGTTTTCATAAACAAGTCGTCAGGGGGGGGGAGGTTCTCAGCCCCAAGTGGTGGGAATTACATGTCTTTAGACATGTAACAGATGGTGGTCGCTGTACAGGAGCTGTGACCTTTAAACCTTTTATTGCCCAGTCTTGTTAGCTGAGGTATGTGAGCTCCAGTTAACTCAGGCCTTAAAGTACCTGGGCTTACCAGGGTTTTTTGAGGCCTACCAGGGCTGGAGTTTAAGGGAAAAAGAGAGGAGATAAGGCTGAACTCCTGCTGGTCTCAGATAAGAATGAGATTATTGGGCTTTCAGGCCAGCCTCAATTTTATTTTAACCCTATGTTCTCCTTGCCTCTCAGCAGGGTCCCACAGTTTACCAAGTTTGAAATGCCCGTGGAAGATACAAGAACAAGTGTGTCATAGGACAGTGTGGAGATTCAATGGCTGAAGATAGCAGTTGAAGAGAGATGTGGATTATATTGTGAGGAAAGAGTGTATAAAATCTAGCATCATGACATGCCTCGGCCGGAGTGCTGGGACCGCAGGATCAGGGCCTTGGAGAAGTGGGCAGGGATTCGGCTGAGTGACAAACAGACACAGACTCAAGGAGAGTGTATCTGAGTGCGATTTTACAGAGCATTTGTCAGAGTTATATACAGTTGATTATTGTAACAGTATTCTTTGATTATACAGGCAGTTACAGTTTCTTTGAATGATTAAACCAAGAATTTCAGCAAGGTACATGAGAATAGACAATAGAAAAGCACAGATGAGTATCACGTAAATGGTTTCTATGCAAAACTGTGGTTAGTCAGGCCAGGCCTGACTTGGCGCTTGTTTTTCAATTTAAATATTATGTGGTTTTCAGCCATTAAGAATTTGTTTTTAAGGTTTACTATGATATTCTCTTTTCCTTAATGTTAACCCATCTGTCACCTTTTTTCATAGATACCTGTATAAGGCAATGGAGCATCAGTGGGCTCAGGGAGTTTCCTTATACTACTAGTTTCT
>PVHP010044153.1:0-14213 GCA_004024765.1 Zapus hudsonius
CTGGGGAATTGAACCCGGGGCCTTAGGCACTGGAGGCAAGTGCCTTAACCGCTGAGCCATCTCTCCAGCCCCCCCCCCCTTTTTTAAAGCAAGTTTTTTACTTCACACTGCTTTCTGGCTAACTATTCCATTTTTGATGGGCTCTAAACTTAGTCATTATAGGCAGAAATAATTTTGCATAATGGAACAAGAACTACTCAATGGCACAATACTACATATACAGAGGAATCCTCCTAAGGAAGTTAAGAATTTGACTACAACCACATTTTAAAAAAGGAAATATCTGTCATAAACATGTAATAAAGCACAGTATTTAGTAAAATGTACAATTTATAAATCTCAAAAAAAAAAAAAAAAAAAAAAGCAAGTTCTTGCTGTATAGCCCAGGCTGGTCTTGAGCTTGCAATCTTTCTGCCTCAGCTTTTTGAGTGCTGGAATTACAGGTGTGTATAACCACACTCGGCTCTACGGCTCACCTTTAGAACACTGGAAGCTCAGGCACACTGGAGTCTCAGGCCTCCCAGTCTGCCCTCCTAATCCCTAGGGAAGAAATTCAGGACTAAGGATCCAGGTATCATACCTGGATAAGGCCCCTCACTCTCTGCTGAACCCTGAGGTCCACTGTCACAGGAGTCTCCTTAACAGCAAGTGAATCCTAGGTCAACAACACATCGGAAGTAACCACACTTTCTGCTAAACCACACAGGCTTTCCCAGTGACTGTGGCCACTAAGGGAGCTCTCACCTCATGGTCAGCATATTGTAGAACCCAAGGCATTTATAGGATGGCTGAATAGCAGCCACTCCTCCTGCACTCAGCCTGCTTGGCTTCTCCATGGGGCAGCTGGCCTGAGGCTACAGCTGGCTAGCCAAGGTGCCTCCCATCTGACCAGTATACCTAGGGATGATGTACCCCTCTGGAGACATGGGGCATGCATAGGCCCAAGTGACATACCATATCACATATCATTTCTAGAAATGGGTGAGCCAAGGGCCTAAAAAGACTCACAAGGCACAATGTTGGGGCCATCACAGGAAGGCACATACAGATGCTACAAGGCCATCCCCTTGGGAGGGTGGGCCAGTGACTTCCTTTTGTACCCTACCCTAGACTGCTACGAATTGGTTACACATGATTTGGAGGCTGTCAAGTCCAACAGGGCCTGGGTGCTACGGGGACCTTCTGATGTAGTCCCATCATACATGCTGGTGAGGCATGAGGCCTCACCCACTTACAACCTGATACCTGTTCTTAACAGATATCCAGGGACAGTAGTAGCTCAGGGAAGGCAGTGAACACCAAGGCTTCTGCTGAGGTAAGTAATGCCTCAGCTTTCCCATTAGCAAAGCCATGGCCAAGTGCTGGGAAAACAGTGACTCCACAAATCAATAGAACACATGGGCTTCCCTGACCAGAACACAGCTCCCATGGGGCTCTCCTCATGGCATAGGTCATAAAGAACACTGGACTTGCTACATGGTAGAAATAGCTAGCCAGCCCATGCCCAATGAAAGAAGGTCAAAAAGGTGGAGGGGTGGGGCCTCATCCCTGCCCAGGACACCCCTTATCATGCTGGCTATGCATCAGTCCAGGCTATTTAAGCCTTGGTGGTTCTGCACATGCCTGTCACAGGTGTGCAACAAGAACTTCCTGGCAATAAGGCCACATTCCCTACTGGGCACTGGGACCTGTTAGGAGAGAGGAGGGGAAGAGGAGAAATTTTATTTAGTACTCCTGCTCAGCAGCCCCCTAGAGACTTCAGAAAGCTGAACAGCACAAGACTACAAAGGCAACACAGGTCCCCCAAGCCTGAAAGGATATGGGACATCATGGCAGGCCAGAAGAACCATGGTATACTGGGGTAATCTAACATTGGCACTTGGCAGAAACTCCGAAGGGAAGCTGAGCCTCAGCTGGGTATGGTTAGCTGTGAGTGAACATGCCCTTAGAAGGTAGCTCTTTGGCATGTGTTTTGAAGGAACTCCCACTCTAACCCAAAGCCTCTAGGAGAGGGCACACATGAGCAAGGGACCAGTTGGAGAGATAGCACCTTCTCAGAGTGCCTGAAATGTGAACTTCTAACCATAGAGAGTTGGGCTCTGCCCAGCTTCCCTCTCTATCCTAAGGCCAAGGGCTCCTCACCATGAACCAGACTCAGCACCCAGGGCTACAAGCACTAGCAGGATGACATCAGCCCAATGAACCTTCTACAGCTTCCGCTGTGGCATCTGTGAAGACTCCAGTGTCTTCTTGCCTAAAACCCAGCCACCAAAAGGGGCAAGCCAGATACTACATGGGGACTCCCATCTACATCCAGTTAAGAGGCAATTTAAATGAGCAAGTCTCTTGGAGACTTTACTAGAGCCAGGCTGTGTGGCAAGAAGAGCAAGTACACCCTGAAAGCCTCTGTGATTTATGCAGGCCTCAGGACCTGGACCCTAGTCACCCAGGTACAGCAGCATGTCATGAAAACAGGACAGAGACACCTCAGAAATGAAAACAGGGAGGTAGATGGCTCAGCATGTAGTCCTTAAAACAAACCCAGGAATAGCAATTGGCATGGGCCAGTAAGCAGGACTACAGTACCAGGCAGGGCAGTGATACTTGGTGTGGTCATGGGTGAAGAGCCCAAGGTCCAAGCTCACTTGGCCACTCACAGGAGTCAAAAAGGTAAAGTGAAGTATCATTTCATCTGTATATCATCACCTCAGGGTTGGTTCTCTGTCCAGTTTCTTCTAGTATCTACTTTAGTTAGGCTTCCTTAAAGCAGGCCAGCTGCCTGGACAGAGGTGAAGGCCAAAGCCAGTAGGGTCTGGAAAGTACCACTCACACTGAGTTTTTTAGGAGCCATCAAGTGGGAGATCTCAACTCCATAAGAAGGGCCAGGGTCCTAAGCCAAGCCCCACACCCCACTGACTTCCACTGTGATGTATACGGGCAGGCTGCTCAGCATCCAATATGGGAGTACTCCAGACTATACCCGTTTGGGGGTATGCTGAGTGGCCTAGCCCTGGTGTGAAGGACGCTTAGAGGAGTTGGGCCACCAGTAACACCTGCTTTAAAAGCACCCAAGACCTGGAGCAAACATTCAAGGTATATACACTCAGGTGGTCACACACTTTTTTAAAAAAAATTATTTATTTGGGAGAAAGCATGGGTGTGCCAGGACCTGCTGCCACTGCAAACGAATTCTAGACACATGTGCCACTTTATGCATCTGACTTTACATGGGTACTGGGGAATCAAACCTGGGTTATCAGGCTTTCCAATGAAATTTAGCCATAAGCCATCTCTCTAGCCCTGGTCACACTTCTGAAACCAAACACATTTGGAGGGGCAGCCCCTGAGAAGCACTGAGCTGGACAGCAAAGTCTTTCTGTTCTGTTGTCAATCTATGATTTATACAATAAATGTGTTCTACACTGATCTAGTGGGAAGGGTTTAGCTTTGTTTTTATTTTGTAAAAACATCATATTTAAGACTACATTCTCAATAAATCTCTTCCTTCCACCAAACCTCCTTCCTTTCCTGCTTTTCACTAAATTTGTATCTGACCTACTTGTGGCAGTGCTGGTTGGAAATATATACATCTCCCTTTAAAAGCATAAAAATGGGATCACTGGACTTAGTTCTGAACATTTAATAAGAACCAACTCCCACACACACATGCTACCGATCTACACATGCCAGGTGGGTTGTCCAAGCCCAAGTTGGTACTGAGTGGGCATAACATGGAGATTGAGTCCCCTCCCCCAGTTCTCAAGGAGAAAGAATCTGGAGCCTGAGTCACTGGACCAGGCAGGGCAGTTTCCAGGCCTCAGAGGTGGTGTCTTGGCTTTGCCAGGGCAGCTGCCAACAAATATCATTCCCAGTGGAGTGAGTGGGCAAAAGCTAGAATGAACCAATGTCACACACACTCCCCAGAGGCACGACTCCACAAACCAACTTATGAAGGTGTGGGAGCCACAATCTACAGAGACAAACCACTCCTGAACCTATGTCTGGTTAGAAAAGGCCCAGTGAGGGCTGGAGAGATGGCTCAGCAGTTAAAGGCACTTGCTTACAAAGACTGAAAACCTAACAGCCTGGAATTCATTCCTCTGTACCCACATAGAGCCAGATGTACAAAGTGGCCATAAATCTAGAGTTTGTTTGTAGTCACAAAGAGGCAATGATATACCCATACTCTTGTCTTTTTCTGTCTAAAATAAATATATGCTGCAGTGCCCCCATTTAGGACATGCCCCTTCATATAGTTTCCTGGCTCTGGGAACAGCAGTGAGAAGTGAGATGAGATCACCAGATACTCAGGCAAGGTCCTATGTTAAAGATACTGCTGACCCATAAGCACTTCACATCAAGTCTGCAGCGGGCTCCTCATAATCAGGCCCAGGGTTCAGAGATGCTAGCACCACCTTGCCAAGGGAGGGACTGGGCATGGTCATTGGAGGGGAACTGAGTGTTGTGAGCCAAACTTGGGAGATGAATGCCCCATCAGCTTTCCTCACTGAAATATAAATGCATAAAGAATTTTTTGTGCACCAACATGCTCAATCAATCTAATTAGAAATGCTTAGTTTTTACTCTGAAATTATCCATTTCAAGTGACTATTTCACATTTGCAATAAATCTTCACTTCTCCTTTTTTATACAGAATTTTTGGATCTTTGACCTAGAAGAGGACTTAAACATCACCAATTACGAGCCGGGCGTGGTGGCACACGCCTTTAATCCCAGCACTTGGGAGGCAGAGGTAGGAGGATCACCATGAGTTCAAGGCCACCCTGAGACTACATAGTGAATTCCAGGTCAGCCTGGGCTGGAGTGAGATCCTACCTCGGAAAAAAAAAAAAAAATCACCAATTACAAATGAAGAAACAGGCCCAGAGACAAAGGAAGCTTGTAAGAGACATATAGATTTGAAAAGTGGGGCCAATTCCCTGCTTCCCAGAGGCCTGCCAACTTCACATCAGCACCCCTTCCCACACACCTTGGCCTCACCCTGCCAGTGCACTGGGGTCACATTGCCGCTGTGCACCTGGAGAATGAAAATACCCTGGAGCAGGAGAACACAGAAGATGTGACCATGATGAGGAACCCAGGCCTGTTGGTCCTGTGGGCCTAGGGGTAGGCTAGTCCTGGTCCCACAATCTCCACTCTCCAGGGCACTAGGCTCCTCCATTCTGGCTGGCACGTCAGGATCCAAGAACATTTGGATAAAACAGCCCAACCTGAGGCTTGTGAGTTACCCTAGCACTTGTATCCCATACCCTCATGCCTGCTGTCCCCACAGCTTCTGCCCTATCAGCTTCAAGGTGGCCTCTGTTCTCCCCATATGCAGCCATGCCTGTAGACTGAGCACAGAACTCTTCTCTACTTGATCTTGGCTCCTCCTCTTCATTGAAAACCACCTAGCCCCCAATGGCACCTGCCCACCTAGGCCTGACTGGTCCAAAGAGTGTAGATCCCAACTGTCAAGAAGCAAGAATTCACCAGAACAAGGACAATGGAAATGTTGTGGGCAAGTCCCATCCTGATATCTTCTGGGCCACTTCAAGGCTATTTACTTTCATGGGCGCACACACACACACCCTACATTCACTTGAGTGCCACCCCAGAGCCCTGGAGCTGCATTTTCCAGGCTTGAAGGCATCAAATGTCTTGCAAGAAGACTTGAGTGTCCAGGACTGCAGAATTCTCCCGGACCGTTTAGGAGCTCTGGACAGTGTGCGGCGGCATCAGGGGAAGCAAAGGAGACTGCAGGGTTGGGCTGCTCCTGGCCAACTTGAATCTAAGAGGTGCCAGCCAGGCCCAACTCCAAGGAAACTGCCCAGCCAGCCAGGCATGGAAAGCTTTAGTGATGAATGTTAAAAAACAAACAATTTTTTAAAATTCAAAGGGCGGGGCCTTCTTGGCATATTCCCTCCCCCCCCCAGGGTTTCACTCTAACCCATGCTGACCTTGAATTCACTGTGTAGTCTCAGGGTGGTCTTGAACTCAGGCAATCCTCCTACCTCTACCTCCTGAGTGCTGGGATTAAAAGCATGCGCCACCACGCCCGGCTGGCATATTCTCTTTAAAAACCAGAGCATTAGGCCTGGCGTGGTGGCGCATGCCTTTAATCCCAGCACTTGGGAGGCAGTGGTAGGAGGATTGCTGTGAGCTCAAGGCCAGCCTGAGACTACAGAGTGAATTCCAGGTCAGCCTGAGCTAGAGTGAGACCCTACCTCGGGGAAAAAAAAAAAACAAAACAACAGAGCATTCTCCTAATTGTACTGCCCTAGTGCTGGGAGGAGACACTCAACTTCTTCCTCAATTTTCCAACTCCATGTGCCCATGTGCAGCCAAGGAGCTTTCAAATGACACCTCGTACAAGTGACCAGACTCAAGGAAAACAAGAAACTGCAGAGGGGCCGGGCATGGTGGCGCACACCTCTAATCCCAGCACTCGGGAGGCAGAGGTAGGAGGATCGCCGTGAGTTCAAGGCCACCCTGAGACTACATAGTGAATTCCAGGTCAGCCTGGACTAGAGTGAAACCCTACCTCGAAAAAAACAAAACAAAAAAAGAAACTGCAGAGGGGGTGAGGACCCAGTGCCAAGTCTCAGAGTCAGGGCTAAGGACACCCTCAGAGCCATGTTCTCAACATGCCATCAAAGTGAATACACCCAGGCCCAGGACACTCCCTCACAGTCTAAGTGGCCAATGAAACTCTGTCCAGCACAAGACGCTAGTGGGGATTCTGTCAGTTTGTTTCTCATAGCTGTGGTGGAACGCAATCTGCCATGCCTAAGCAACCCCTATTTCTCTGGCCAAGCAGCTGATTCAAAGATGGTACTCCCATCCACATCCTATCCCTGCCCCTGCCTGTAAAATTCCTTTCATATCTTTCTAACCCTAAAACTTGCCAGCACCCAGTGCACCCAGAGTATGCACAGAAAAGGGCTGCAGGGGCCTGATTGTAGGAAGCACTGTGACTAATCCTAATGCCAGAGTATCTGTAGCCTCAAAGCCAGGATGGCCAATCTGTTCCAAGGGCAGAAGTTCATGTGTAAGCAGCAATTTTCTCCAGGCCTGGCTCAGTTACAGAGCAGAACACTCCCAAACTAGAATGGCTCCTAGCCACATAGTATTTGCTGTTTGTTTGTTTCTCTTTGCCTCCTGAAGTATCAGGACAGGGACTAGTTCAGCTACAATTCTATTGTTTTCAACAATACCACTGGAATACAATACACCATGGAATGCAGAGACAACCAAAATGGATCAAATATCAAGCCTTTACAAAGCACTTCCCACAAGCAGCTTAAGAAGGAATATCACGCCTGGCCTACCCCCAAGGACAACATGGGAGACAAAATGGCATAAAACAGCAGATGAACAGATGCTCAAATGCACAACACAGCCACGATTCTGCTGGAGGAAGTCCCAGGAAGAAATGAGATGTACTCAGACTGTCTAGAAAAAGAACTTCCTGGCGGCAGTTGGTGTCAAGTTGATCCCTGATACAAAAGGCTAAGAATATAGGGCACAAGGTATGGTGGATAACAGACCCCACGATGGACTGAGGATGTAGGGGAATACTGGGATGTGCACAGTCAGGCCAGTCCTGAATGTGCTTGCATTCTCTACCCTCCCTGCCTGTCAACATCTTTGGAAGGGTTCTCCAAAAACCATACTTCCACCACTGAAGTAACTCACTGACCAGGGCCAGATCACCAACCAGTGTGCACTTAGCATTCACTTGAACTTGAACTTGAAACCAGGTTCCTGAAAGGTTCTTGTCCTTATCTTCCAACCTACTCCCATCCCAACACCACATTCTGAAAGCCCAGGTGTGCAATAAATCCGAGTCAAGTGCCAGGAAGGGAATCTTATACCAGGTCCCAGATAAAGTTCAACTCTAGAAATATCTGCCAGATAGCTTTCCTTAATCTTAACTATGAGGTCAGAGCTTAAAGATCTTTCCATGTGAATCAACATCCTGTTTGTCTTCTATCATGTAATTAATAGCCTCCCACTGCTAATACCCCTTCCCTTCCACCCTCCTCAGATTCCTCACTCAGGATTTAATTATCAAGGAGGAATCTCCTAGGACATTCTTTTATCAGAACCTGGGGGGGGGAGTAAGAGGCAGTATTTATATAGTTTTCTCACTGAAACACTCTAGTAATATGAGTAATGTGAATAAACATTACTCTTTTGAGCAACTTATCCATGACTAACACTAACTCTAACTTACTATCAAATATATTATGAGGCCAAGACAGTATCTACTGTATTACATCTATGTTCTGAAGTTAGGTTTAATAATTTGGAAATCAGATTTGTCATTGAAACAAATAATTTTTTTAAATTAACTAAAAACAGATGTATTCTGATAGGATTACCTCCTCCCCCACCCCAAGGATCTCTATTGCAGTAAATTTTTAAAGCACTTTTAAGAGATAGCAAAATGAAATAAATCAACTTAATTGTGCTGTGTTCCAGTGCTGAATAGGCAGCCACTGCCTCAAGACACCAATGAACAATGATTTTAAAATTTGGTTTAATTCACAAGACAGGGATGCATGAATAAAAAGGCAAGTGAATGATCAAAAAATAAATTAACAGTAAGATACACACCCACACTATAAAAGGAAAATCACAGCTGACAAACCCCTATTTCTATCCTGGAGATGACTGTCATTCTCCAGAAGGTCAACATCTAAGAGCGAAGAGCTTGATCAAATGAGAAATGGGAACAGCTGGGGGGGGGGGGACCAACATGTTAATGTAAGCATCTTAAAACCCGGCAAGGGTGACTGTAGTAACTTTACAGTTCCCATTTCCTGATCATAAGGTCAGGCCACATTGAGAAGGGTCTTGCTTTGTCAAGCTTCTGAAGTGAAAAGGGCTCCCAATCTTTTTGGAAAGCCTCCTGCACATCAAACTTCAGGCTGGCAAGGCATGAAGCCAAGTGCAATCACATAGATTCAACTGGAAGACCCAGAGAGTTAGTACAAGATTTGTTAACTGCCTGGGACTATTTTTCAGAGTTTTTTTTTTTTTTTTTTGAGTTTCAATCCTGCTACTCCTGAATAATTTTTCCTCAGCCATACAATGCTTGTAAAGGTAATAATCAAAAGTTTCCATTACCATACATACATCAGTATTAGCATTTAGCTTGATGAAAGACAAACTGCAAATTAACCTGGAAATTACTATCCATTTGCAAAGGCAGTAGGAAAAGAAAACCAAGCTTAAAAAGATTGAAAGATTCTTTTTACATGGCCAATCCTTGACAGACCTAAGATTTCTCTACAATAAAGTGGCCCCGAACATGAATTCAACCCAAATAACTCATATATTAGAATATAACACTTTTGAAAACATATTACTCTGGAGGGCACCATCTATAAAAGCTGCGGAGGCCAAGAATATTGTGGATGAAAGGGATGGATCGCCAACTGTCTAAACGCAAGTCACTAGAAGAAGGAGGCCAATGTGTCAACCCCCATGGCCTATGGAATGCCAACCTATGGAATGTGAAAAGACCAGACGAATGCGAAAGGGTTCTCGGTTTCAAGGGAGCCACCGAGTAGCTAGGGCGGAGGTGTTCATACACCCCGGGCAAAAGAATCTATCGAGAAAAACGAAAGTCTACACAGCCAAGTGTAGGTCTGTGGAACACGGCCAATCACCGGGGCCCCAGGCAGGTGGGCGCGAGGGCGCCATCCTCCCTCGGCCCGGGACGCGGGGCTCGGAGCCCGCAGCTGAGCGCCCTCGGCGTGGGCAGGGGCGTGTGGCTGGCGCGCGCGGCCCTCACCTTGTCGGAGTCCAGGTCGGGGTCGGCCTGGCACAAACGGTACAGGAAGGACTTCGGGTCCCGGCACAGCGTCTGCCGGGTGGTGAGGAAGTAGGTCCCGCCAACATTAAGCCGGACCCACTTGGACACGCCGCCGGGGCGCTGAGTCAGGGCGCCGAGCCCCGCGCTGCAGCGGCGGCACAGGCCGCCCCCCAGCCCCGCCCCTAGGCCGCCCGGGGTCGGCGGCAGCAGCTCGCAGTGATTCTCCGCCATGATCCCAGCAAGCCCCGCCACAGCGCCCCTCCGCCGGAAGCGTCCGACTTTTAATAGAGTCCGCCACGCTCTGCCCCGCCCACAGGTACGCCCTAGTAAGGCGCCCGCCCCGGCGCCACCCGGAATGCGGAAGTTCCGGTTCGGAAAACTGCCGGCCTTGCCTGTTCCGGCCACAGGGCCACCCCGGCCCCGCCCCCGCCCAAGGAGGAGCCAGGTCCGTGAACGTGTACACTCTACATGCTTTTATTACAAGACTACCGAGCATACGGGGGAAATTCATCATCCGGTAACTACGTCTAAAGCACAGATATTTGAAAAAAAGTTTTCATTAAATTATATGATTAAACCATGACCAAATAGAAAATTTATATAATAAAGCCAGAAAAAAAGTTGTAAAATATAGTTTACAATAATTATTCACATTCAAGGCTGTACATCAATACATACAACAACGTGGCCCCGAACATGAATTCAATCCAAATAATTCATATATTAGAATTTAAATAACACAGACTGAACTAGAGGCCAACAATAGCCAGCAAATAACCTTATATAAGAATAAAAATACAAAAATGTATATCCTAGTATCATTGCATTATTTGTTTTCATAAGTTTTTAAATTTTTGCTTTGCCTGTACATCACAGTTACAGCTACAGACCAGGTAGAAATTATTATACATGTTCTGACTGCCACCAACCTGAACAACAGCAACATACTATCGATTCATCCTGTGTGGTTATAGAACAGCCACAGCAGCTCTAAATACTGGAACAGTGGAATTTGTCAGTGTTCAATCATCAAACTACGGTCATAATGGAGGCGTCCACCTGCACAATGGCCTGTTTGAAGTAGTTAAGTCAAATGGTTTGACTAGGGTGGGCCACATGGGGGTGAGGGCGAAGAGTTTGCCTTTTGTAAAAAGTTCTCTCTACAGTTTGGTTTCTTCATGTTGAAGAAATGAGCTACAGGGAAACTACAGATATTCACATCGACTATTAATTCAGTTATTCAGGGTTGCCAAAGTGCTCTTTGATAGAAACAGCTTTCTCCCTAGACCACTTCTCCATAAGCAGCATCATTTACAAACCTGCAGTCTCAGGCCAGAAGCCAGTGCCTCTCAAGGCTCTGGACATGGTTCTAGCCCTGGCTGATTTGAGGGTACTTGCTATACATTCTAGCCATACCCACGGAAGCCATCATTAGTTTATATTGGGTTTGTAATGAAACACAATGGAAAAAAAATGTCTGACAGTATCTTTCAGAACATGGTACCTTTACCAAACTCACAGCTGCTGCTGCATACAGCCTCCCCAGTCAGCTGTGAGCATCCTTGGTCTGTGAACCAGCAGCAAGGAGCCTTGGGGCATCAGAGAACAGGGAGCCTCAGTCATAGGCTTTGGTAGAATCAAGTGACAGAGAAAAATCTGTCACATGCCCCCACTGGAATTCATGGGCCCATCCAACACAGAGAAGAATACAACCAAGTTTGAGTGGTGTGGATTTTTAAGACCAGAGACTTACACCCACATCTGCTGGGCTACTCACATTCTACAACAAAAAGGCCTGGCTGCTGTGCTATCCTAAACCACAAAGAACTGGGAGCAGGGACAAGGAGGACACACAAAACCCAATCACCTATATGGTTTCTTTTTCAACTAGAGATTTGCTACTTTGCTGATCCCAAATGGCCCAATATACTTTCTGAGCCTATAAACTGAATTACAAATCACCCGCTAAACATGTGGCAAGGTCAGTTCAACACTTTACCTCTGCTGACTGTGCAGAAGCAGATTCAGTGGACACAAAGTACAAGATTCTGAGAACATCACCAAGCACTCAGAGGCCATAGCAGCACAGATGGAAGAGAAATTAACATGCAAGCATGACTGGTTCTTGCAATGAAAATAAGGAAACTGGCTCTTGGAAGAACCTGTCACAAATGAATTTGCAGTAATGACATCATTTTAGCATCATATTCAAACATTCTTTGGAACACAGCTTAGCAGGAATTGATCTTTTCAGAATCTATAGGACACAAGGAAGGGGTTGTTACTGAACATCAGACCAAGAGGAGGAATATCTATTTATGAAATGAACAAATTCTTTGACCCCAAACTACCACTTGTAGGTATCTGAGGGAGAAAAAAAAATCAGTCAAAACCAAAGATTTATAAAGATATTCATCACAGCATTAAATAGTGAAAAACCAAAAATCATCTGAATATTTTACAACAGGGAAATGGTCTTTTGATAACTTATGAAACGTATGATAAAATTTACATTAGACTACAATCATTAAACATGCTTTTGAAGAACTGCTCATGGCACAGGGAAATGCTTAAGACAAAGTATCAAATGAAAAAGTTGGATGCAAAGTGATTTATGCTGTATGTTCCCAGTTTGGTTTAAAAAGCAAAGTGCCAGACATGGTGGCGCACACCTTTAATCCCAGCACTCTGTAGGCAGAGAATTGTGAATTCAAGGCCAGCCTGGGCTAGAGTGAGACCCTACCTCAAAACAGACAAACAAACACAAAAGCAAGCGTTGGGGATGTAGTTCAGTGATAAAAAAGTGTTTGCCTAGCAGTTGTGAGTTCCTGGGTTCAATTCCCAGCACAGGAAAGGAAAGGAAAAAAAAAAAAAAACACCCACATTGGTGCTGAGTGGAGAACAGGATTTATACCTGAATGCTCACAGTGGACTCTGAATGGTGGACCTACCATTGCATTTTTTTCGGAACACAGACATTACTTAAGTACACAATCACCCTTGCTGGTCTGTGCTGTGGGACTGAGGTCACTTCAGGTGTGGACCACAAACACCAGGGAGATCCAAGGGACTAGAGCAGGTAAAGTTCCTGTCAGTTTGGGCCTGACAAGAGCCACCTTTCTTAAAGCAGATTTTAATACCTCCAGTAAGTTACAGTTCAGATGGTAGCCGTGCCATGATGTCACTCCCTGGGGTGGAGAGGTTCAGAGCTCCACATGGGTATGCCCACACCAGGTTGGAGCCCCAGAAAAAACAAGTGGAAGTGATCCATCCAAGCCCAGCTCCCTGCATCCCAGGAAATGGCAGGGTGCAGTGGTATAAGCCACAGCCTCCTGCCCAATGGTGGGAGAGGTCCCTGAGGGTGGTCTTGGATTTGCCACTCATCCTTGCTGTTTTTAGTAGGGCACATGGCTCCTGAATATCAGGGCACTAGAGTTCCACGCATATATACTGTTGTACAAAATGGCACCCACATTCCTGTCCTACAGTGTAAGGCATCTGCATGCTAGGTGACAGCTCTAAAGATGGTTAGAAAAAACCAAAGATGTTAGACAAGGTAAGAAAACAATGTGTATGGCCTAAAAAACAAAATAAAATATAAAAGGAAAAATGGGGCAGTAAAAATAAAGGTACCCTGGAAAGGGCTTGGCTGTTGTCAACTCAGGACCACCATTGTCAACTCAACTAAGCCTACATCTGATTTCGGAGGTTAGGATAGTGCTTGGTGAAGCTCAGGAGGTAGTGGCACTCTCTAGGGATCTCTCCACCTATAGTTAGCCAGGTGCTCTTACTCGAGGCAAGTCAGCCCCACTTCTTCCCCTGTGGCCAATACCCCTGAGAGATGACTTCCCTGTGTCTGTGTGGGCAGTAGGAGGGAGCCACTCCAACACAGAATACTCAAGGTTAAACTGCCATAAGGGGGTGAGCCCAAACAGGAACTCAAGGAAAAAATAGTCAAGTGAATCAACCAACACAGGCTGGGAGAGATGTCTTTCTTCACAGGCTACAGCCACATGCCAGGCCACGCCTACTCCTTGGGGCCCTAAAGGAGAGGTGAGGCACTACTAACACTGGCTCCTTACTCACCTGCAGCTTTTGATCCCACACAGTGCCCCTACCCCAGCATGATGGCAGGCTTCTATTCTAGTTTAATGTTGAGAATGAAATCTTTCCTCAGTTTAGAATGGCTTGGACTAGTCCATGTAGATGGCCATTGGAAAAAAACTGAAGTAACCTTTCCTGTGTGAGCCTTTTGCTGGTGCCTTTGTGAAAGTCAACAGAAATGGCCAAGTTTTTGCTGCCTTGGGGACATGAGAATGAGAGGTATGCCCATAAGCAGACTGTGACCAAGGGCCACCCACCCTTCAGGGACAACTTAACCAGAGGG
>PVHP010044155.1:0-13691 GCA_004024765.1 Zapus hudsonius
ATCCCTGGCTGAAACCGGTCTCACTCTTACATTTTAGGACTTGCTCAGTCATGAAAAGTAATTCCATTAATTACTCCTCTAATTGCTGTGACAAAATATTTTATAGGATTATCTTAAGGGAAGAAAGACTTCCCAGTTTTTTGGGGGGCTGGAGAGATGGCTCAGTGGTTAAGGCACTTGCCTCCAGTGCCTAAGGTTCAATTCCCCAGGTCCCACATAAGCCAGACCCACAAGGTGGTGGCCCTGGTGCATTCTATCTCTCTCTCTCTCTCTCTCTCTCTCTCTCTCTCTCTCTCTCTCTCTCTCTCTCTTTCTCTCTGTAGCTCTCTGCTTGAAAATGAATAAATAAAATATAAAAAAAAGAAAGACTTCCCTTCATGTCCATCATGGCAGGGAAAGTGTGGTGGCAGCATGTGTGACTCAGATTTCTAGCTTCCTCACATCTCAGAGGAACAGGAAGATGAGACGGATGAAGGCTGGTGCTCATTTCCTTTCTCCATTTTTTTGCTTTTACTCAGTCTGGGACCTCAGCCCAAGGAAATGGGGCTGCCCACATTCATGACAGGTGCTTCCCCTCCCCCTCCCACCCAAGTTAATCCTCTTTGGTAACTTCCTCATAGACAAACCAACAGGTGTTCTTCACTAGTACTCTAGGTATTTCTTCATCTTATAAACTTGACAACCAAAATTAACTATCCTAGGCAGGGGAATGAATGAGGCCCAAAAGAGCCTACACAAAGGCTACTATCCAAGAAAAAAGTTCAGAAACTCCCACCGGCCAAGGCCAACTGAAACAGGCTGGTGTCCCTAGCACAGGTGCAGAAGCAGAATGTCTGAATTTGATCTGTGGCTCAATACAAATGACGTGTAAGCTCAGAGCACTGTGAGAGCTTGTGCTTGGAAATGACCAAACCAAGCCAAGCCTACATGAAAAAAAGGAAAAAAAGGCCCATCCTTTATACTCCCCCACTCCTGGGCTTCTAAACATTCTCTCTACTCCAACCCACTTCCTCCCTCGGAGATGTATTCTTTCTCAATCAACTCTTGCACTTTGCTTGTTATGACCCAAAAATGTCGGTACAATTCCTTGTTCCAGAACACGAGAGTCTGGAATGCAGGTGTGTGTGCACATGCATGTGGAGACTAGTTTGAAGCTGGGCATCTGCCTCAATCACTACCCATTTTGTTCTTCAAGACAGTGTCTCTCATTAAACCAAGAACTCACAGGTTGAGCTAAAGAATTATACAGTGGCTCTCAGGGATTCTGTTTTCACCTCCCCATCACTGGGAATACAAACTCATGTCACCAGGCCCAGATATTTATGTGGGCAATGGGAGTGCAAACTCAAGTCTTCATGTCTGCACAGCAAGCACTTCACCAACTGAGCAATCTCCCCCTCAACCCCCAATTAATGTTTCTAATAGACTAAGATTTCTACTCATTCAGGGGCCCTGAGAGGAAAGCAGGGTGGAGGTGCAGCTCTGTGCAGATGAGTATTTCTGGTGAAGGCAGGGTGGAGGTGTAGTCTCTGTAGGTGAGCATTACTGGTGAAGGCAGGGTGCAGGTGTAGCTCTGTGTAGGGTGAGTTATTGAGTGTAGACACCGCAACACTGATGCCCTTTCCCAGGTATGGGTAGGTTTCACTAAATTTTTGGAAAAAGAAATGTTCCTCACCATTCCTTTCAAAGGTGGCTGAAACTTCCTCATAAAATGAAAAGAAGCTCAAATTCTTGTATTCCATAAAAACTCAAGTGAATTCTTTGCCTGTGACTTGTTTTTCTTGCTGTATGAGTTACATGTAAAGTGCATTGCTTCTCCTGCAGGCCTGGTGTGCTGCATGGAAGCTCTCAGGACAGGGCAGAGCCCTGGTGCCCTCCTGCTCTTCAGGATCAATGTCGGGGCAGTGCCAGGTGGCAAAAAAATGGCCCACTTTGCCACCCACTTGGAGAGGAGAGTCAGTGGTGACTATTAGAGGTGCCTCTTTTTTTTTTTTTTTTTTTTAGGAGAGTATCTCAATACTTCACTCTAGTCCAGGCTGACCTGACAGCCTCTCAGTGTTAAAAACATGGACCATCACAACCAGCTTGACTTCTCCATTTCTTTTTCTTTTCTTTTTTTTACATTTTGTTTGATTTTGGTTTGGTTTTGGTTTTTCAAGGTAGGACCTGGCTCTAGCCCCAGGCTGACCTGGAACTATGTTTTCTCAGTCTTGTCTCAACTCACAGCAATCTTCCTACCTCTGCCTCCCAAGTGCTGAGATTAAAGGCGAGCACCACCACGCCTGGTGACTCCTCCTTTTTTAACATCTGTGCTGGGCATAGGATACTGAAGTCAGCCTTGAGTTAGCTAATACTCATCTCTAATAGTCTAGAACAACACCAGGCATGGTGGTGCATGCCTGCAAGTCCAGCTTAGGAAACAGGAGCAAAGGACTGGATTCAAGGGTAGCCTGGGCTACAAAGCAAGACTTTAACCCCTTACCCTCTACCACCAACAAAAAAAAAATAGTAGATCAATGCTGTATCACTCCACTGTGATGGTGGAAATGTTCTATTTTTACATTGTCTAGTACAGTGGCCACTAACCATATGTCAATAGTGAGCAAAGTCTGTAGGGGTAACACCATCTGCCTATACCGCAACATGCTGCAAGACACAGAACTACAGACTTTGTGTAGTGCTGTTAAGATGATGTACTTGGAAGGATCATGTTTGCCAGTGAGGATTCCTGATCCAGAGACAATGGCCTCGACGGGATGGAGCCTGAAGGCATCATTGAGAGTAACTGGAATGAGATCGTTGACAGCTTTGATAACATGAATCTCTCAGAGTCTCTACTCCATGGTATCTATGCCTATAGCTTTGAGAAGCCCTCTGCCATCCAGCAGTAAGCCATTCTTCCTTGTGTCAAGGGTTACAATGTCATTGCTCAGGCCCAGTCTGGGACTGGGAAAACAGCCACCTTTGCCATATCAATTTTGCAGCAGATTGAATTAGATCTAAAGGGCACCCAGGCTTTGGTCCTGGCACCCACTCTAGAATTGGCTCAGCAGATACACAAAGTGGTCATGGCATTAGGAGATTATGTGGATGCCTCTTGTCATGCCTGCATTGGGGGCACCAATGTGCATGCTGAAAGTGCAGAAGCTGCAGATGGAAGCTCCCCATATCATTATGGGTACCCCTGGCCGAGTGTTTGATATGCTTAACTGGAGATACCTGTCTCCCAAATGCATCAATGGATGTAGTACTGTATGAAGCTGATGAAATGTTAAGCTGTGGATTCAAGGACCAGATTATGATATATTCCAAAAGCTCAACAGCAATATCCAGGTAGTTTTGTTGTCAGCTACAATGCCTTCTGATGTGTTTGAGGTGACCAAGAAATTAATGAGAGACCCTATTCGGATTCTTATCAAGAAGGAAGAGTTGACCCTGGAGGGTATCCGCCAATTCTCCATCAGTATGGCATGAGAGGAGTGGAAGCTGGAGACACTGTGTGACTTATATGAGACGCTGACTATTACCCAGGCAGTCATCTCCATCAACACCAGGAGGAAGGTGGATTGGCTTACTGAGAAGATGCGTGCCCGGGACTTCACTGTCTCCCCATGCACAGAGACATGGATCAAAAGGAACCAGATGTGATCATGAGGGAGGGAGTTCTGGTCTGGCTCTAGCAGAGTATCATTACCACTGACCTGCTGGCCAGAGGCATTGATGTACAGCAAGTTTCTTTAGCCATCAACTATGACCTTCCCACCAACAGAATTGGTCCGGGTGGACGTTTTGGCCGGAAGGGTGTGGCTATCAACATGGTGACAGAAGAAGACAAGAGGACTCTCTGAAACATTGAGACCTTCTACAACACCTCCATTGAAGAGACGCCCCTCAATGTTGCTGACCTCATCTAAGGGGCCATCTGATTCCTGGCCCTAGTCAGGGTTCAATCCTGAGGGGCTGAGGAGCAGCTGAAGGGGGGAGAGGGAAGGGAAGGGAGCCAAGGGATGGACATCTTGTCTTTTTTTTTTCTTTTTCTTTTTCTCTTTGAATAAAAATGTCACTATTTGAACATTTTAGACACCCTTTTCTTTGGGGTAGGCTCTTGCCCCAGGTGCTGTCTCCTCCCCAAAACACTAACCATTTCCCTAACCTAGTCACCCAGATCCCACAGGCTCTCCCACCCCAGCCAAATCTCCAAAAATTACTCAAGGGGCTAAAACATCAACTCAAGCCTCATTTGCTGGACCAAATCTGCAGGAGAACCTGAATGAGGCTGCATAAGGGATTGTCCCCAGGTGGAGGGAGAAGGGGAGAAAATGGTAGCCATTTTTACATTGTTTTGTATAGTATTTATTGATTCAGGAAACACACAAAATTCTGAATAAAATGACTTGGAAACTGAAAAGATGATGTATTTAAGGGTATTGCCCACTGCGTTAAAAGAAAAGTTTAATTTTATGAGACTCTTCCAGAGAATTTCCTATCCTAATTTAGAGTGGAATGTGGTTGCTTCAGTAGTTACAGTTCACATTTTCACATGACACTGAGCCGTGCAAAGATGAAGTTTTCATTTTCACACTGACATTTTTAAAGGATGTCTGAAAAGTCTAGAAATAGGATAAAACTGTTTTAAACAGTATGTTGTTTTTCCAGACAATCTGCTAACATGGATTCTTGTCCAAGATAAATACACTATAGAATACCAGGCTGTAAATCTTTTTTAAAAAAAAGTATACTAAATCCTCTGTCTACTCTATATTTTTAGACATTTTGCCACTGTTATATATTTACTGTAAATTTTTCTGGATAGTAGTTGTAGCCACTGCTTAAACTTGAAAAGATGTCTGAAGATTGAGTCTATTTTAAATGTAGCTGCATACTGCAGGGGTTTGAATGGGAAATGTTCTCCACAGGCTCACTTGCTTGAACACTTGTTCCCAGATGGGGAAGACTGTGGAACCTTAAGAAGTAGACCTTTAAAGGCTGAAGGAAGTGGACTACTGGGAGGAACTTTGAGGTTTTGAAAAATATTTTTATTTATTTATTTGCAAGCAGAGAGAGATATAGAGGAGACAGAGAGAGAATAAATGGGCACATCATGGCCTCCAGCCACTGCCAACGAACTCCAGACTCATGCACAACTGTGAGTCCGGCTTTATGTGGGTACTAGGGAATCGAAGCCAAGTTGCTTGGCTTTGCAGGTAAATGCCTTAATCACTGAGCCATCCATCTCTCCAGCTTGACTTTGAGGTTTTATAACTTGGCTCTACTTCCCTTTCACTTTCTGCTTCCTGTCTGTAGATGGGGTATCCCCAGCTGACTCCTGATTGGGGGGAAGAAGGTCACTGTGGCCTTGAAGAATGTGCCTTGTTGGCCATACCCCCAAACTCTGCTTCCTGGCTACCATGAAGTAACCACACTCCCCACCATGCTGCTCAGGCCGAGGAACTGCAGATCAGGTGAACATGGACTGAACCCACAGCCACAATAAATCTTTTCTCCTCAAGTTGATTTTGTCAAATTTTTTGTCACAGCAATGGAATGCTAACACACCTTTTATTCTACCTTCAGTATTATCTTGAAAGAAATGGGGGATGATGGGAGGAGGGCTGGAGATGTTGGGAGCAAGGATAAAATTATTTTACAGACAACAATTTTATATATAATAAATTTACATTTGTTAATGTGATGATTTGATACAGTGTCCCCTATATATATCTGTGTTCTGAATGCTTGATCCTCAGCTGATGGCAGTTTTGGAATTGGAACCTTGTTGGAGCTGTGTTGTTGGGGGCGGGCTTATGGGAGTTATAAGCCAGCTTCCCCTTGCCAGTGTTTGGCACACCTTCCTGCCACTGTTTGCAGTGCTACGGTGGAGGTGATGTCCATCCTCTGCTCATGCCATCATTGTCCCTGCCATCATGGAGCTTCCCCTCGAGTGTGTATGTATTTCCTCCCATCAGCTGCTTTTGGTTGGTTTCTTTGTTGAAGCAACAAGAAAGCTGACTACAACAATTGAATTCCTATATTACAAAACTACTTACAACTCAGGTCCAAAAATCACAACAAAAATATAGGTCAGTGCCAACTTCGGCTAAAAGTTGCCAACACCTGCTCATCTGCCTTTACGTTCTCAGGCCTATGGGGAAAGTCAGGGTTCAGAGTCATGTACCAAGAGCTCCCACCATCACAGGAAAATGAACTGTATTTAATGGAACTGTCTGAAAGCAGGAACATGGGGTTGTTCCTTTGGCAATATTTTCAACAAGATCTGAACCAAAGAGGCTGCATAGTTCATTGATAACAGGACATTCTTTTCCCCATCTAAACATGCTTACAGCAAAGCTTTGTGGTCACGGAGTGGCAAGTACAGAAGGACAGACAGAACATATGCGGCCATGAACAGATGTCATCAGTGGGGAGACAATCCAATTATTTCCTGCTTGCAGAATCTGCATGTACCGTAGAATGATGCAAGAGAGGTGCCAATCACAACACTCAACAAGACACAAAACTAAGCTCACTGCTTTTACACATCTGGGAGGGATTCTGGGGAAATTCTACCAGAGGCCCTGCAAGTTAAGTGTAATGGCAGTTTCATTAGCAGCACTATGCTAGGTGCTTATAGTACCCAGGTATATCTACATGTGAAAATACATGAAAATAAGGGCCTTGCATATAACTCTGAGGTGGAAGTTACTGTCACTTCCATTTTCAGAGGAGGAGACTGAGTCAAAGAGCAAATAAAACCTTTTTTGTTGCTGTTTTGTTTTGTTTTTTTTGTTGTTGTTTTGGTTTTGGTTTTGTTGTTGTTGTTGTTGTTGTTGTTGTTGTTTTTCAAGGTAGGGTCTCACTCTAGCCCAGGCCAACCTGGAATTCACTATATAGTCCCAGGCTGACCTTGAACTCACAGTGATCCTCCTACCTCTGCCTCCTAGCCATCTCCCTAGCCCCCAGAGCTAAGATTAATGGTGTGTGCCACCACACCTGGCCAAATAAAACCTTTTGATCACTCAATCCAATCTGTTTATTTAAAGAACTTTTGGTTCTCTGGTAAGGCAATGTCTAAAAAAGTTAGACTATAAAGTAGAAAGAAAATTAGTTCTGATTCAGTAGGAGTCCAGACACCCAACCCAGACAGTTCTGGCTCAGAATTGAATTTTGAAGAGACCAAATTCATTGGTCATCTAGGTAGACTTTAATTTCACAATTTAAGACAGCAACAAACTTCACTTCAAATCATGTATCCAGGTGATGACCAGTGGCAAAAATCCCTACGGAGTCTAGTTCTCAGCTTTATTGATGGATCTCAGCCAAGAGGCTCTTAACTCAGACACACATGTGACAGAATAGTATAATTGTATTGAGTCAAAATCAAATCTGACAAGAGGCTAGACATCTGTTATAGAAAATCATTCAGAGATCATAGCAGAATTGCTTGTTAAAAGCCATCCCAAACCTCTGTGCAAATATTGATGTTTATCAACATTTTTATTGCTGTCATTTTAAATGGATGGCTTAGCAGACTATTTACTTATCTGTCCTACGGCTCTTCAACTTGGTCCTAATGAGTTGGCCTTATAAAATTACTAAAATCAGACCATGCTACAAAAGCTAGATGTGAACATCCCCATGAGGGCTTCTCAGAAAAATCAACATACTCTGTATTATTGGAAGGGGACAGTGCTCTGTGAAGTGGCAGAAGGAATGAAGTTGCCTTTGGCAAGAATGTAAAATGAGGTAGTTTGGGAGAGAAGAAAGCATTTGGGTTTTCTGGCTTGGATCACTGGTGTGGGTGAGACTTCTGAACTCGCTGGTTCCTCCGCTGGAGAAGTTAAGCTCTTCCTCCTCTGGACCCCACAACACTTTGCTTCTGGCTTTTTGAGCAGAACAAAACCTCCCCCACTCCTCTGCTCACTTCCCCCAGGTGCATATGCCCTTTGCTACCCACTTCCAATCGCATGACACTTGTCCACTGCACTGCTTCATCGTGGTCTGTCTGGGATTCAAGAGCAGAAAGCAGGTGTTGGCAGTGGGCGAGCAGGTGGGTGAGTTGCTACCCAGGCCCACCTGCACAGCCTGCGCATCCCCATCTATTCCAAGCCCTGTTTTTGGTGCTCCCCAGATCCCAGCATTCTGCAGAGCAGTGCGGGTTGGAACTGGGCCACCCATGGCAGCCCATATGCTCCCAAGTGCAACAAAAGGGAACAGAAAAGTTTCTGCTTTGTTTATGTGTTTGTGATAGATAAAGTCTTGCTATGTAGTCCTGCCTGGCCTGGAACTCACTATGTACCCCAGGTTGTCTGGGAACTCACAATATTCCTTCTCAGCCTCCTGTGTACTAGTACTGAAGGCATGTGCCATCTTAAAGCTAAAAAGTAAAGGAAGATATGGTATTTCTTTGAGTGTGGTGCTAGGGATTGAACCCAGGACTGTGTGCTTTCTAGACAAGCAGTCTATCACTAAACTATATCCCCATCCCAGAGAATGTGATATTCTGAAAAAGGATTCCATAGATTAGAACATTTGGAATATATAACGATCTAAGGGCTTCTGAGAAGAGGAGTTAGGAGACTGGGCTGGAGAGGTTGGATGATGACTTACATTCTGCTCTACCTAAATTTCTTCATGTGTTTTTTTATTTTATCTCATGTTTATTTTTAAGATTAGGTTTTAGTGGACCATAGGAATTATCTAGTTAAAGCTGAGAGAGGGATTGTTGATAACCCTTCCTCTTTCTCTTTCCTAGACCTCCCTGGAATCTTATCAAATGGTAACCACGATTTGTCCATTCCCCACGTTTGCCCACAGAATTGGTGTAAGAGTGGGGAGCAAGGGCTGATGGCCTCCGTGCTGCCTCAGACAGCTACTTAGTCACTGATCTTGCCTCCATTATTCCACATTTAGTAATATCTCCACAAATATATAGTGTTGTTGTATGTTCTGTCTTAGTTTACTGTGTGCTGCTATAACACAATACCACAGTTGGGTCATTTATAAAGAAAAGAAACATACTTCTTATAGCTCTGGAAGGTCAAAGGGCTCACATCTCATGAGGGATGTTCTTGCTGAATTATCCCATCATGGAAGGCTAAAAGGGAAGCAAGCTCACATGGGAGACAGAGAAAAGGGAAGGGGGCTACCTTCATGCTTTTGCTCATGAGCCTAGCCCCCATGGTTACTAACCCACTATTATAATAGCAGCCTGAATCCTCCTGTCACCTCTTAAAGGTCCCCCCTCTCAGCACTGTTACATTGAAGATTGTTTCCCAGACATTAACTTCAGAAGATGCATGCAAATTGTAGCATCTATAAATATACAATCAAATTTATTCCCATTTACAGATGTGAAAGCTGAAAGAGAATGTAAATGATGGCCTGAACGCTAGGGTTCACATCTGAGTGTGTCTAAACTCCACACTCTTCATTCCAACACTGTATTCCCATTTCTTCTTCTCTGTTCCTCATTTCTCTTACCTCTTGTTACCACACAGGGACTAAAGAGTTCTCTACCTGACATGGTCTTTCTGTGTTTTCCTCTCTCACCTTCGTCCTAGGTTGGGAAAAGGAAGGATGATCAGAAGCATATAGGGAAAGTAGAGGAATCCCAGTTAATATAACCATAAGAAGTGAAAATATACCCACAAGAAGTGTCCAAGCTTTCTGCCCTCTTCACCCTTCATTCCCACCCCACCCCAGCACACACTCATGGACACAAGCAAGCATCCATGGCCATGCCAGCCTTTTACATGGGTGCTGAGTACTGCATTCAAGTCCTCATGCTTGCAGAGCAAACACTCTTACCCACTGAGCCAACTCCCCTGTGCCATGTGTTTTCAGCCCAGGAAGAATCTGGTGGTCCAAAGACGTATTTGCCTTCTAGCTCTAATGTTTACAATACACAAATTCCACAAAACTGAAAATGGAGATACTCAGTTGGCTTATATGAAAGTCATAAAAATAAAGTGACATAATGTAAATGAACACACTTTTAAAATTATAAAACATTGGGCTAGGCTGGAGAGATGGCTCAGAGGTTAAGGTGCTTACTTACAAAGTGTGACAGCCTGAGTTTAATTCCCCAGTCCCCACATAAAGCCAGATGCACAAAGTGGTGCATGCATCTATGTATCTTCATATACAGTGGCAAGAAACCACAGCGAGCCTCTCTCTCTCTCTTTCTCTCCTTACAAATAAATAAAAATATTTAAAAATTATAAAACATTGGGTGCTTGTAGATCTCTCTGATCAGCTGCTGTATGACTGCTTCTGAGACTGTCCTGTACCTGGGGGCGGGAGGAGGACTGGGTCACAGGAACATGAGGTTGACTGAGACAAGAATTGTTTGCTCTCCCTTAATGGGTAAAAAGGTTTTTCTCTGTCAGGAATTCATCAAACTTCAAGGCAAATTGAAATGGTATATTTCTCATCATCCCAAACACCAATTTACCTGGCGTATCAATAGTTGCCATGGCTTCTTATTTTTGCAGTAAGGTTTTTCCTTCTTCATTTGGCTTCTTCCAGCCCTCCCCCTCTGACAGGGTTTGGAGAGAGATTGGAACAGTTCATTATTCTTCTCATGCAGGTCCTGGGCATCGGGTTTAATTTAGCTGCCGGAGCAGTAGGATGCTGGGATATTTTCAAGCCTTTAGCCCTTGGCACTGTAAATCAGGTTGAATGTCAGCCAAGAAAAGTATTGAGATGTGAGTCAACCTTGTGTCTACAAACACCATTCAATACTTCCATAAGAAGGGGGAAAACAATACATGTTGCATTTAAACCTTACTTTGTGGCAGGTTTGAAATATCAAAAATGTTGAACTAGGAAGTTTGGTAAATGCAGCTGATACCCCACTCCTCTCGTGTCCAGATATGTTTAGACACAGCCACGTGCTCTTTTAATGCGTCTTCAGTTGGTGACATGGTTTGGGAGTTTGGGAGAAATCAGCTTTTCAGACAGTCTGACTCAGAAATTGAATTGTAACTGCATTTCTGGTAACTCTCAGAAGTACCCTGATGCCACAGCCATCTCCCCAAAGCTTTCAGAACGAATGGGCAGTTATTCCAGCTCCAGTCCAAGCAGCGTGAACTTGGATGGTAGTGTGGTCTGGCTGGATCGGGGCTGCACAGCTAGTTACTGACTTGAACTTTGGTCCCGCCACCTCATCCCATCCATCCCAGTGTAGGGTTGTTTGGGGTTATGTTTTCCAAGTATTACAGGTTGCATGCCTGCCATTTATTTGGTATCTTCTGCACAAAGAAGCTTATTCTTGGCAAATTTAACTGCAAATAAAAGCAAGGGAGCGCTGGGGAGATGGCTCAATGGATAAAGGTGATTGCTTGCAAAGCCTGCAGACCTGGGTTCAATTCCCGGTACTCATGTAAATCCACACACACAAAGTGGTGGATGTGTGGAGTTTGCTTGCAGTGGCAGGAGGACCTGGTGCATCCATACTCTTATATATATCTCTCTCTCTCTCTGTCTCTCTCATACACATACATACAAATAAATAAAGATATTTTTAAATAACCAAACTTTAAAAGAAAAAAAAAAAAGAAGCAAGGGGAAAGAGTTGTGAGAAACATACCACCCAGAAAACAAAAGTGATGAGTCAAGATAGTCAGTGATAAGGACCTGCATGGCTTTATCTGTGGATTTCTGGTAGCCCTGGAAACCTACACCTCTGTAGCAAGGGATAAAAATCCTCAAAGGGGGCTGGAGAAATGGCTTAGCAGTTATGGTGTTTGCCTGCAAAGAAGGACTGGAGTGCTGGAGAGATGGCTCAGCGGATAAAGCACTTGCCTCCAGTGCCTAAGGCCGTGGGTTCAATTCCCCAGTACCCACATAAGCAGACCCACAAGGTGGTGGCCCTGGTGCTCTCTCTCTCTCTCTCTCTCTCTCTCTCTCTTTCTCTTTCTTTCTCTGTAGTTCTCTGCTTGAAAATAAATAAATAAAATTTTTTAAAAGTTTAAAAAAAAAAAAAGAAGGACTGGAGTTTGATTCCCCAGTACCCACGTAAAGCCAGATGCATAAGGCTTCCTAGGAAAATACGAATTTCCCCAGCAAAGGTAACACATTGGCCATTTACCACTTATTCTTCAGTCTGAATTAGTCTGTCTACAGACTCTTCAAGTACTCTTCTAAAACAAATCCTCTAACCAATGTTTCCAACCAAAGGAGTTAACTGGTAATTTTTTGCTTTAATATTTTTATTTATTTAGTAGAGAGAGAGAATGGGTATACTGGGTCTTCCTGCCACTGCAAATGAACTCCAGAAGCACACGCCACTTTGTTCATCTGGCTTTACTTGTGTACTGGGGAATCAAACCTGGCCACTCAGCTTTGCCAGCAAGGGCCTTTAACCCCAGCCCTAAGGGACATTTTAATAGCTGAGAAATGAGAGAATTCTGGAGTTTGAGACCTGCCTTGGGAAGGAAACCTGGGAGGAGTAGAAATGGGACATGGGGGCTCAGCCTACCTCCTGGGAGGCACGATTCCCAAATAAGAAAGATGAATAGCAAATACAACAGGGTAGAAAGTGTTAAAAAAAAAACTCGCTTTATTTTTTTTTCTCAAGAGCTAAAGGGAGGAGAATTACACCCTGTGTTCCTCTGCCTAATCTAAATCCCCACTTAGGCCCATTCTTTTCTCTTTTTAGCAGAGTTTAGCTTGATATTGCTCCCGGTAATGGAAAAACAAACAAAGCTAATTTAATTTTCTTGACTGTGGCTCTTTGGAAATCATCATTTATCTCAAGCAAGCAGCTATCTGCAAGGTTTTCTTAGCTCTACCAATTTTTTAAAAACCAAAATCCTTTATAGTGGATTGGAAGGCGTGATGGTAAATCTTGGGATATGGACCGACCTAGGAGACTTACCTATGGCTGTGAACTTGAATGTGTTTCCAGAGAGGCTTAACTGAGAAGAAAAGATCCACCCTGAATGTCAGAGGTACCATTTCATGCCCTGGAGTCCTAGACCGACTAAAGGGGTGAAAAGGAGAAAACGGGGTGAGCTGTAGCCTTTATCACTCTCTGCTTCCTGACTGCAGATGCGACATGACCAGTTGCCCATGCTCAGGCTACTATGCCATTCTCACCGTGATAGACTGCTGCCCTTCTTAAACTATGGGCCAAAATGAGCCCTTCTTTCCTTTCTGAAGCTGCTTTTGTCAGTTATTTTGCCACAGCAATGAGAAAAGTAGTGCAGAAGGTTTTTGTCCAATTTAAATTATCTATGTTAAAATCATTCAAGAGGCTAGAGAGAGGATCAGTGATTAAAGGCATTAGCTTGCAAAGCCTGAAGGCCTCGGTTCACTTCCCCAGTACCTTACAAAGTGACACATGCATCTGGAATTCGTTGGCAGAGGCAGGAGGTCCTGGTGTACCCATGATTTCTCTCTCTCTCTCTCTCTCTCTCTCTCTCTCTCTCTCTCTCTCTCTCTCTCTCTCTCAAATAGTAAAAGCATTCAAGATGCTAAAATGGTCCTTTCAGGCCATATAAACCTGGGAAATGTTCTGTAGAGCCCTGAATTAATGTAACATGGTACCTCTGTTTCCCAGTGGAGATGGTATCCGGATCACTAAAGATGAGGAAAGGGTGGACAGCACTGATCTAACTAAAATGTTAGTGCGCAGGGCCCAGATGGATCCTGCTAAGTGCTGCTCCCCAAGCCAGCTGCTCTGCCAC
>PVHP010044156.1:0-14211 GCA_004024765.1 Zapus hudsonius
GAGAGAGAGAGAGAGAGAGAGAGAGAATGGGCACGCCAGGGCCTCCATCCACTGCAAACAAATTCCAGATGCATGCACCTTTTTTTCATCTGGCTTTCTGTGTGTACTGGGGAATCCAACTTGGGTCATCAGACTTTGCAAGCAAGTACCTTCAACCACTGAGCCATCTCTCCAGCCACTGAATCTGTATTTTTTCTTTTTAAATATATTATTTATTTATTTGCAAGCAGAAAGAGGGAGGGAAGGAGAAAGGAAGCATACCAGGGCCTCTAGCCTCTACAAACTCCAGATGAATGCACTACTCTGCGCTTCTGGCTTTATGTAGGTATTGGGGAATCGAACTCAGGTCATTAGGCTTTGCAGGCCAGTGCCTTAACCATTGAGAAATCTCTCTAGCTCCCTTTTTTTCCCTATAAAAAGCATTTTGGCTATTTTTTCTTTCTGAGACAGTCTCACTGGGCATTCCAGGTTAGCCTCAAACTCTCAATCCCTCTTCTTTAGCCTCCAGAGTGCTAAGATTACAGTTATGCCACCACACCCAGCAAGAAAAAAAATCTTTCTTAAAAAAATATCCACGCTCATGATGCATGCCATTAGTCCTAGCACTCAGAAGGCAGAGAGGTAGGAGGCTTGCCATAAATTCAAGTCCAGTTTAGGACTACAAATTGAGTTCCAGGTCAGCCTGGGCTAGAGTGAGACCCTGCCTCAGAAAGCCAAACAAAAAAGTATCCAGACTTCCTTTCCATAACCTCTAACAAGTATGTACTAACCAAAGATACCAAAGGTTCTGGAAGAACCCAAGTTCTCCTTTCACAGTGATGGAATATAATCCATACTTGTACTGTCTGGAGGTTTATTGGGTGGTAAATCTTGTGTTGGAAGCTAAGTGATATGAGGTTAATGATCTATAATCCCTTCCCATTGTAATCACAATCTAATGATAAAAAGATCTAATGAAATAACAGCATTTCTAGCCTCATGGAAACACTTACTAGATTTTTGATATTGGCCGAATACTTCATCTTGTATGTTGGTTTCTTAATCTGCAAAATTCAAGAGAATCAAATGAATATTTATATATTAAAGTTAGCCCGAAGCCTCTGAGAACCCAAGCTACATATAAATTACCTGAAATTAAATGAGAAGTACATACAAATTCTCTAAAAAGAAATATTATAATTAAAAAGAATTTTCAAATACTGACGGTGGTTAGAAGTGAATTTGATTTTTTTTTTTTTGGTTTTTTTGAGGTAGGGTCTCGCTCTACTCCAGGCTGACCTGGAATTCACACTGTAGTCTCAGGGTGGCCTTGAACTCAAGGCAATCCTCCTACCTCTGCCTCCCGAGTGCTGGGATTAAAGGCGTGCACCACCACACCCAGCATATTTGATTTTTTAAATTAAATTTCTAATTCCCTTTCCAATTGAACAATCTAAAAGTCTATCATTTCTAATAGTCCATGATTCCACAAGGATGGGAAAAATGGATTACAGATTTAGTATGTTGTGATTCCAAGTAGTGCAAGGCTTTGCTTTCCCAAGGTGAAACATGGAAGATTTTAAATGGGGAACTTTGAAATATTTGACTTACCCTCCCACCAATCTTCCTCCTATCTCATCCTTTCTCGAGATCTCAACCATTCTGTCATCTAGCCTGCAGTTTACACAAAGCTTTGGTCCCATTCACCTTTGTACAGGCAGTGCCTTTTACAAGTTCTTGGGAACATTTTTTGATTGGCCCCATTGAACCCTTTCATGACCCCTCTCCTTGCAGGAAAGAGTTTACTTTACTGCCTTAGTACTGAAAAGTATGTTACCACACAGGAAATGAGAGTACTGAGTAGTAAACCCAAGGGGCCAGGCATGTTTGGAGGTGCTATGAATAACAAACCCTAGGCCTCTGTTCTCCTACTGAAAAGAGAAATGGAAAATAACCTAAGCAATAGGAAATACAAACAATAGTTTTATTTCAGAAAAGTAATGGAGACTGTTGCAATTACCTTCTCACTGCTGGGAAAAACACCTAATTAGAAGCAGATTATGGGAGGAAATGCTTATTTTAGGCTTACAAATTCCAGGGTAACTTTCATCCTAGCAGAAGAAGCTGGCTTACTTCATACATCCACAACAGAGAGACAACATCAAGGGCAGCGAGCATGAGCTGCCTCTGAATACACAGGGCTGAACTCGATCCCCTGGTGACACACTTCCAGCTGGGCTCCAATTGCTCTACTAGGTTGGGACTAAGTAGGAAAATTAACCACAAACACATGAGACTATGGGGACATAAAAATTTAACACTGTTCAAAGGTCCAAAATAACATCTGAAATTCAAGACAGTCTCTTAATTGTGAGCTCTGTAAAATCAAAACACAAGTTACCTACTTCCAACACATACTGGCACCAAGTAAACATGCCCATGGCAAAAAGAAGGCATAATAAGGTGAGATTGGACCAATGCAAGATCAATAACCAAGCCGGGCGTGGTGGCGCACACCTTTAATCCCAGCACTTGGGAGGCAGAGGTAGGAGGATCGCCGTGAATTCAAGGCCACCCTGAGACTACATAGTGAATTCCAGGTCAGCCTGGGCTAGAGCGAGACCCTACCTCGAAAAACCAAAAGATCAATAGGGCTGTAGAGATAGCTCAGCGGTTAAGGCACTTGCCTCCCGTGTCTAATTCAATTCCCCAGTACCCACATAGGCCAGACCCACAAGGTGCTGGCCCTGGTGTGCTCTCTCTCTCTCTCTCTCTCTCTCTCTGTGTATCTCTCTGCTTGAAAAATGAATAAATAAAATATTTTTTAAAAAGATCAATAACCAGCAGGCAAACATCAAACACCTGCACTTCCAAGTCTGACATCTGTAACCAGTGATGAAATCTCTGGAATTCCAATTCCACTCCTCCAGCTGGGCTGCTCATAGCCTGGGGAAAACACCATACAGAGCTGACTGGCAGCTCTTACCCTGGCATCTCCATATCCCTTGGGTCTCCATTGCAACTTATGGTTCATCTTCACAATTTACAGCCTTTCTTGGCCTCATGCTGTCCTTTCCCCTGGAGCTCCCTCTCGAGACACTGTAAACCAAAATAAATAATTTTCCTTCCACAAGCTGCTTTTGGTCTTGTGCTTGGTTTCAGCTACAAAAAGTTAACTGTAACAGGACTCCTGTTCCTTTCTGAACTTAAATTTCCCTTTTTGTAAAAGGAAGATACAAAACCTCACTGTGAATAAACTATCAAAAGAATGTAAACCCAGCATTGTGGTACATGCCTTTAATCCTAGTTAGGAGGCTGAGGTAGGAGGATCACCGTGAGTTCAAGGACACTCTGGGACTACAAAGTGAGTTCCAGCTCAGCCTAGCCTACAGTGAGACCTTACCTGAAAGAAAGAAAGAAAGAAAGAAAGAAAGAAAGAAAGAAAGAAAGAAAGAGTACCATTTGCCAAAAGGCTGTCAGAGTTAAACATTTTTATTAGCATTCTCTCTCTGAACTTCACATAAACATCTATGAGATTAAGTTCTATTACATCAAAATTTCTTATTTTACATATAAGAAAACTGTAGTTCACAGGTGGTAAGCAGTGTACCTAATGAAAAACAACATTTTTAAACCCCCTTTTTCCCCCCAAGGCTTTATTTAACCCAACAAAACACAGGTGGGTACCATTACTGCCCAGGGACACCAAAGTTAAAAAAAAAAAGGGGGGCCAAGGGAATTTCACCAAGGAAGTCTGACTCCAACACCCTAGCCCAGCGATATTCAACAAAAATATACTGCAAAAAAAAAATGCGGGTTGAAGAGATGGCTCAGCAGTTAAGGCGCTTGCCTGCCAAGCCTAATGACCTGGGCTCGATTCCCCGGTGCCCACATAAAGCCAGATGCACAAATGGGCGCATGCATCTGGAATTTGCAGTGGCTAGAGGGCTTGGCATGCCCATTTTCTCTGCCTCTCTTCTATCTCTCTGTGCTTTCAAAAATATAAATAAAAGATGGGTGTTATTGTTCTTTTCCTATAACCAAGCTAGAGTTTGTTTTTGTGTTTTGAAGCCGGGTCTCGCTCTGCAGCCCACAGTGACATCGAAATCCAGGGATCCTCCAGCTCCAGCATCCCGAGTGCAGATTACAGGCGTGCAGATTACGGCCAGGACGGCCGGCTGGCAAGACTTTGCTACACGACAGCCGGTCGCTGTCCAGCGGCCCTGCGGTCCTGAGGGGGTGACCGCCAAGCTCCGACGGGCTCCTGCGCGACACCTGCAAGCCCGCGCGCGGGTCCCGGGACTCGACGTCTACCTCGTGACTTCGGGGCTTCTCCCGGTCCTCCAACTCGTCCAGCGACTCTGAGGACTCCGCGAACAGGAACTCCAGGGAGCCATCGCCCAGGGGGCTCCAGGGCGGGCTCGCCGGGGCGGCGGCGTCCTCCTCGCCCTCCTCCTCCTCCTCCTTGACCGAGCCGAGGGCGCCAGGAGGCGCTATCTTCGGAAGTCTGAGCTTGACTTCCGGGAAGTCTAGCGAGGAACTGACCATAGAGAGCGGCGGGGACGCCCACTTCCGGCGGCCCCAGGCGCTCGGCAGCTGCAGGGAAGCTGTTCTCGCGGTCCGTCCGTCGGTCGGTCTGCCCCGAGCCCGCATCTTGCTGGCCTGGCGCGGGCTCCGTCTCCCTGCTCCCCTCGCGCAGACGCCGTGCTGAGCCCATCACCGCTGGACAAAGGGTGACGCCGGGAGCCGGAGTCATGTCGGTGACGGAGCCCGGCCCGGCCACTGACCGGCCCTCCGCGCCGCCGCCCGAGGACGCCCCAGCGAGCTCCACGAGTCCCGAGGCCTCCGTCCCCGTGCCCGAGACCGCCGGCCCCGCGCCTCCCGCAGCCCTGGGCTCCGCGCCGCGCCCCGGCGACTGCCGCCTGGGCCCCGAGACGTTCCGCCAGCGTTTCCGGCAGTTCCGCTACCAGGACGCCGCAGGCCCCCGGGAAGCGTTCCGGCAGCTGCGGGAGCTCTCCCGCCAGTGGCTGCGGCCCGACATCCGCACCAAGGAGCAGATCGTGGAGATGCTGGTGCAGGAGCAGCTGCTGGCCATCATGCCCGAGGCGGCGCGGGGGCGCCGGGGTCGGCGCCGCACCGACGTCCGCATCACCGGCTGAGCAGAGGAGCTGAGGGCGCTCCGGACTCGGGCCGGGGGAGGAGGGGTTGGCACTCCATCTGTTAATGAAAACGAGTTTGGCCAATCCTGTGCTCTTGGTGTGCCTCTTTCCTTCGTCCTTGGTTGGGTTTATTTCCCACCTTTCTAGTGGGAAGGCCGGAGGAAGCTGGAAGCCTTTCTTTGCTATCGTGGGATCCTTAAATGTTGGCTAGGCCTAGCTAGCCCCCAGTCGGGTTTTCTTTGTTTAGTAGCGGTCCGTTTCTAGCTTACTAGCTAGTACCTGAGCTTGTTTTTCTACCTGAATCACGGGTGATAGCAATATATTGCGGTGAGGCCCTGCAGGCAAAAGCACCAAATGCTTGCAACCTACCTCTGTACCACTGCAGCTTGCTTGTCTACTTTGGCACAGGCTTCCCAGAAGGCCCAGATTATTGGGCTATCTTAACGTTTTTGCTGCTTGCCCTTACAGGCTTGCTATTTATGGGAACGTTTTGTTTTTAAGACATGCCGCTCCTTGCCAAATTTTAGGCCTGGGGTAGGGTTTAAGCAGACTTAAGGGCTGGGAAGATAGCTCGGTGGTAGAACATTTGTCTGGCATGCACAAGGTTCTAGGATTTTTTTTTTCAGTTTTCAAGCAGAGAGAGAGAGAGAGAGAGAACCAGGGCTACCACCTTGTGGGTCTGGCTTATGTGGGTCCTGGGGAATTGAACCCAGGGCCTTAGGCACTGGAGGCAAGTGCCTTAACCGCTGAGCCATCTCTCCAGCCCTCTAGGATTCTTTTTGAAACGTTTTTATTTGCCAAGCAGAGAGGGAATGGGCTCACAGGGCCAGGTCCGCCTACCACTGCAAACAGCCTCCAAACACACGTGCCACTTTGTGCATCTGGCTTTATCTGAGCACTGGAGAATGAAGCCCAGCTGTCAGGATTTGCAAACAAGCGCCTTTAACTGCTGAGCCATTTCCCCAACACACACAAAAAGCGACCCAACAGATCGGACATTACCAAGGAAAACCATAAATAACAGCTCTAGCTTCATTTGCTGTTAGGTGACTTAAAGATGACCTGCAAGTTGATTTTCTTCCAAAACACTGAGTTTGGTTGAGTTTACAGGTGTCCCTTTTAACCATTGGATCAGGTTCTGCTTAGCTCTGCTGTAGAAAAATGTCCGGGCGTGGAGGCGCATCCCAGCACTAGGGAGGCAGAGGTAGGAGGATCACCGTTGAGTTCAAGGCCACCCTGAGACTACATAGTGAATTCCAGGTCATCCTGGACTAGAGGGAGACCCTACCTCAAGAAATGTCCGAAACTAATACAGTGGCTCATGACCTACATTTGCCTCTTGTTTCTTCTGTTAAAGATGTTTAGCCATGGCCATGACTAGAAATTGTAGACTGAAAGAGTTGGCACCTCTGATCCTTAAATATTTCTTGCCTATTTCCAAAAACTTCGTGAATAATTCCTTCCCTATCTCTCCTTTTCTCTGGAATCCCCCAACTTCTTGCAGTATAGAAGCTGACTTGTGGCAAAGCTGCTCCTCCTCTCACCCTTGGCTACTGAATATTAACTTTTTTGTCCCCAACATTCGTACATTGTTTTTTTTCCATGGGATAAGCTTGGACCTGGATTCATTACTGAAGGTGCAGATTTTAAGGTCTCTAGCATTTCTTAAAATACCAACCCTACCCTTATAAATTAAGCAAAGAATTTGGCAAGTTAAATGATCTGCTGTTTTAACCCTGCTCCCCACACAGGGATGAGCTAGTTTGGGTCAATAAGTGAGCTTGAGCCAGGCGTGGTGGCACACGCCTTTAATCTCAGCACTGGGGAGGCAGAGGTAGGAGGATTGCTGTGAATTCAAGGCCACCCTGAGACTACATAATGAATTCCAGGTCAGCCTGTGCTAGAGCAAGACCCTACCTTGAAAAACCAAAAAATAAGTGAGCTTGAGTTGGTGGGTGCCATCTATTTTGCTTCCAACAATCAATACAATAAACCGTAGCTTCCACTATAAGGCATAAGATAGACTTGAGTACAAGCAGATGTGGGGATTTTGCTTTGAATATTAATTCAAAAGTATTTTGTTTTCTTGGGATTTCTTGGCAGAATTGACATCTGCCTCCCTGCAAAAGTCAGGTTTTCAGAGATAAAAAGTAGGCACCATTTGCTTTTTCTTGCTGCCCGGTCATCTTGGCGGCTGCTCTTTGTTGGGATGTCCGGCACCAAAGGCAGGAAGATGGTGGCCGCGAAGAAGACAAAAAGTCCCTGGAGTCTATCAACTCCAGGCTTCAGCTCATCATGAAGAGCTAGGCTACAAGCAGACCTTGAAGATGATCAGACAGGGCAAAGCCAAGCTGTCATCCTCGCCAACAACTGCCCTGCTTTGAGGAAATCCGAGATAGAATACTATGCTATGTTGGCCAAAACTGGTGTCCATCACTACAATGACAAAGATATTGAATTGGGAACAGCATGTGGTAAATACTACAGAGTATGCACACTGTCTATCATTGATCCAGGTGATTCTGACATTATTAGAAGCACGCCGGAGCAGACTGGTGAAAAGTAAGCCATGTAAAATTTTTCTTTTATTTAATAAAACTTGCCAGAAGCTTGTTTAAGGAAAAAAAAAAAAAGTAGGCACCATTTAAAAGGTAACGATTAGCCAGGCATAGTGGTGCACACCTTTAATCCCAGCACTTGGGAGGCAGAGGTAGGAGGATTGCCATGAGTTCAAGGCCACCCTGAGACTACAGAATGAATTCCAGGTCAGCCTGGACTAGAGTGAGACCTTAACTCGAAAAACAAAAAAAAAAAAAAAAACAACCAATAAAATTAAATAAATAAGAAATTGTATATTAAAAACTCCATACTTCAAGCTGGAGAGATGGTTCAGTGGTTTAAGGCACTTGCCTATAAAGCCTAATAACCTGGGTCTAATTCCCCAGTACCCACATAAAAAAGCCAGATACACAAAGTGGTACATGCATCTGGAGTTCGTTTATATGGACTAGAGACCCTGGCATGCCCATTCTTTCTCTGCTTGCAAATACAAATATTTTAAAACATTAATATTTCAATAATATGTAACTGCAACATAGCAACAAGAACCTGTTTTATTTTTTCCCAAATACAGATACAGAAGTTTGCATGTTTTGCAAATATTGCTTCAAAGCAATTTCTCTTCTGTTCTAATAGCACGTAAACATAGATGTGTATCCACAGTGCTTTGTTGGCTCATCAAGGAGCCACCTTGCATACACCTATCCCTCAAACAAATGACTAGTCAAACCAAACCAAAACTTTTTGTCAAGGCAAGTTTTTATAGGTGGATAGTTTTTCTTAAAAGACAAAACTTAGGTAGTGCACATATTTCTAAATGGTATCAGCATTGCTTGCAAATAACAGATTCCAGTGCTCCAACTTGGGGTTAACTCACTTTGACCCAGAAATTGGGAATGGAGCCCCTCAACATGGCTTTAAATTAAGGAAGCACAGAGATTATCAGAACATGGGGAAATCTTGCTTCCCTAAGATCAAAAGACAATGAAACCAGATTATTTCCTTCACAAAACCTAAATGATAAATCCAGGCTGCAGAGATGGCTCAGTGGTTAAGGCGCTTACCTAAATGATAAACCCAGTAATGACCACTTGGCAAATTAGGATTATTCAGTTTCTTTTTACATCTTTGAACAAGATAGGAAATTACCTTCAAAGTTACAGCTTCCTCAGATATGATTCTTAAATGTAGTTTCATAAAAAGAAAAATGAGTGACTAATACAACAATCATACCTCACAGTTGTGGCTATAGGAAATTCCATTTCTTCCCTTTTCAGTCAAACACAGTTCTTAAGGTGTAGCTGTCTGATAAATTATCTAGAACATTTCTTCCCATTCCAGAAACACCAATGCTAGAAGTGGGAAACCACCTTTGTAAGAATTCTGTTGATTCCATCATATAAATTAGAGCTCCATGTATCCCTCTGATGGATAAGCTATACCAGGCCAACTTGAACTTGTCCTGCAGTTCATTTTATGGTAAGTGGTGAACAAAGCACTAGAAAGAGCATTCCTTGGAAACAGAGGCCTAAATTCCCAACCACAATGACTTGTGCCTTAAAGCTTTACCATTCCAAAGATCGCTGGAGATACTGTTACTGATATTGAGATATTGGCTACTTCACGTTTACATAGTAAATATTTGCAGTATATAACATTACAGATTTATAAACCCATAATTAACTTGTGAGTATTAATGGACAACTGTGCTTTGATTCTTGCCGTTAGTGATAAGAAAATGTGAAACGGAGTCCTCAAAGCATGGAACATTTTCTTTAACTGTCTAGTAAGGTAAAGCAAAACAAAATAGCGCAATTACACATGGAAACCGTAAACTGCAAAAGTAACACAAATATTGTCTCAAAGGGTACAGATAGGTTGTACCAGGACCTTAAGCAGCATAATCACCTTGATCTCACAAAGTAATACAAACAGGCAATCTAAAATGTTAAAGTATATCAGCAATTCTGAAATGCCAGCTACGGAACATGACCTTCAGGGAAGGAGAAAAACGACATGTACAGAATCTGAAGTTTGCTGACAACAGTATAAAATACGGCAATTCCTCAACTACATTCTTTGTAACAAATCTTTACAGTGAAGAGTTTGAAATGTTGGAAAACATTTTTGGGGGGAGAGGAGCGACTTTAAATAGAACTGGGAAGCTGTAAATATTAAGAAGTGGGTAGAAAACACTGTCCTTTGGGTTCCGGACCCTGCCTGCTTCAGTATAGAATTCCTTCTAGATTCTTATTGCAGCAAGATTCTAGTTCCTCCACTGGCTATATGGTCTTTGCAACAAAGGCCCAAACCCAGCCAACTGTGGAGTAAAAAACATAAAACTCTGTTCCTGGTACCATGAAATCATGCAAGAGATGTGGTGAGAAGAGTGGAGAGTACTGAGGCGGCCTCTGCTCCTTCCCAAACTTCATAGCTTGGTGAAATCCCAACATTCCATTGAAGCTGGATAATGAAAGTGATGCCTGCTGCTTAAACATCAAGCCAGGCAGAGAAACCAGGAGAGCTGGCATGTGCCCCAACCTGACCCAAACATCAATTACAACAGCTTCTAACTAAATTCTTTTGGCTCTCATTCCATTAACATCAATCGCACGATTTCAGTGATGATTGTGCAAAGACTCGCCTCGTTCAGCGATGTGCACAAGAGAAGGTAATTCCAAGATTCTATCTGCTACCTTCTTGGTAGGCTTCCAGATCACAGTGCCCTGCCCTCCAGCAACCAAAAAGGCCTTTATGTCCAGTGTCCATCACATCCTGGCCAAATCCCTGAAGTCAGTTGGTGTCACGTGCATTCGGCATGCTAGGTTTATTTATTTAAATATGTGAAGCTCCTCCTGCAAGTGTCCCAGGATTGTGCTCCAATTAGTCTTAGGTGCCCAGTTTCACGATGAACAGCAGAGGGCAATCTGCTGTACTTTGCCCAGGTCCGTCAGCAGCTGCTTGATGCAATGCTTGAGCTGTGGAAGCCTGGCCAGTGGCTCCGGGGGCTCCAGCTCCCCAGTGTAGTCCAGCCAGCTCTCCAGCACTATGGGCAAAAGAGAGAGAACATTCAATGAGCTCCCAACACATGATTTACAAGAACCTCAGCAAGAGTTTCAATTCATCCCATCTGACTAATTGTCAGGGAAGGTCATTTCAGCTCATGTGACCTCAACACCTATTCCATAAAGCATTACACCTGGGACAAAGCATAAATGTGTTAGGGTATATTGCAGACAGCTTCATGTTGCTGGGATGGACATCTAAACCAGGCACAATTTATGGGAGGAAGGGGTTTATTTCAAATTTACAGATCCAGAGTGAAATTCCATCAATGGCAGAAGCTTCTATATACCCAAACAGAGAGAAACAACCATACAGCCAGCAAAAACCAAAAACAGTAAACAAACCTGCAGCAAGCAGGCCCCCGAGATCACACTGCTCTCCATACCTTGGGACTGGAATTCAGAATAGCCCCAGTGACACAACCCCCTATAGCAGGCCTGCTAAGAGCTGAAGCTGCAACCTCAATTTTAATAAAACATGAGTCTATGCGCCATACATTCAAACTACCACAGTGTATGAAATGTCTCTCAGGCTGTGTTGAATGCTCGGTCCACAGCTGGTAGCAATGCTTTGGGAGAAGGTAGAAACTTTTGGGAGTAGGACTCAGCTCAAGAGGTCATTGGGGCTGCGCCTGTGAAGATGATGCCTAGAGGCTGGGTCTCTTCTGTTCTCTGGCTACCACATGCTCCTGGCACCACAATAGTCTGTCCCAAACACAGGAGAGGAAGCAACTACAGACTGTACAATCTAAAACCATGAGCTATTTAAATTTCCCTGCAAAGTTGTTTCTGCCAGGTATTTGATCATGGTAGCTATGAAATTAATATAATGCTCACAGTCTAAACTTTCTGCAGTGACTCCTATAACTCTGCCCAGCCCACTGCTCCTTTGAGTAGATTCAAGAAACTTTTCTTAAAAAGAAAAAAAAAAAGTGGGCTGGAGAGATGGCTCAGCAGTTAAGGCACTTGCCTCCAGTGCAATTCCCCAGTACCCACATAAGCCAGACCCACAAGGTGGTGGCCCTGGTGCTCTCTCTCTCTCTCTCTCTCTCTCTCTCTCTCTCTCTCTCTCTCTCTCTCTCTCTCTCTGCTTGAAAAATGAATAAAATATTTTTAAAATATTTTTTAAAAAAGGAAAAAAATTTGGTCCAGGTGCGATGACACATACCTTTAGTCCCAACACTCAGGAGGCAGAGGTAGGGGATTGCTGAGGTCAAGGCCAGCCTGAGACTACATAGTAAATTACAGGTCAAACTGAGCTAGAGCGTGACACCACCTCAAAAAAAAATTTTTTTTTTGTTTTGTTTAAACTGGGCATGGTGGATAATGCCTAAATGCCAGCACTCAGGAGGCTGAGATGAAAAGACTGCTGTAGAGCCTAAGAACATGGGCTCAATTCTCCAGTACACCTGTAAAGCCAAATGAACAAGGGGGCACAGGCGTCTAGAGTTTGTTTACAGTAGTTGGAGCCCTGGCAAATCCATACCTTCCTTCTTTCCTTTCTTTCTTTCCTTCCTTCCTATTTATATATCTTTTTTTCTCTCTCATAAATTTTGTTTTGTTTTGTTTTTTTGAGGTAGGGTCTCACTCTAGTCCAGGCTGACCTGGAATTCACTGTGTAGTCTCAAGCTGGCCTTGAACTCACAGCAATCCTCCTACCTCTGCCTCCCAAGTGCTGGGATTAAAGGCGTGCGCCACCACGCCCGGCTTCAAATTTTTTTAAAAACAAGTTTTCAGATTATATCCTCAAACATCCTAAAAACTTAAAGTGAAAATCTTAATTTCCCACAGAAATTTATATGTAAAGGTTTGTTAAGATTGCATTTCCAGGCTGGGCATGGTGGTGCATGCTTTTAATCCTAGCACTTGGGAGGCAGAGGTAGGAGGATCACCCTGAGTTCAAGGCCACCCTGAGACTACATAATGAATTCTAGGTCAGCCTGGGCTACAGCGAAACCCTGCCTCGAAAAACATAAAAACAAAAACAAACAAACAAAAAAAAAGATTACATTTCCAGCAAGTAGACTCCAGTATATGTGCCTTGTCTTGTTTCTAAGGTGCTGAACCCAGAGCTTCCTTCATATTAACTATGTAATCTGTTCCTGAGCAACATCTCCCCCAACCCTAAATATTTGATTTTACAGAAGGATCACCCATGAGGCAAGACCCTTGACAGCATCAGACTTGTTAGTGCCTATTAAACACTAAAGGCAAGTTTTATCCATATTGAGGGGAGAACTGGGTGGGACAAGATTGAACTGTGGGGTTCGGAAAGCAGCTCACAGGAAGAGGGATCTGAGTGACATCAAGGGGCAGGGGGCCAGGGAAGGAAGCCTACCATCCAGCTCCTTCTCAATGGAGTCCATCCGATGTGTGACTTCATCCTGAAGAGACTCCACGTGTGTCAGCAGGTTAAACTGCCACTGGTGCTGGGAACTCAGGAGCCCCTCTCCACCTCTGTCCAGCAGCTTCCGAGCAGGGGCTTCCTCTGGTAGAGCCTTTTTGGCGATGTATTCCCTCACCTGGGGATTCAGAGACCTTTAAGTTACTGAGTAGAGAGAATCTCCTAGCTTTTCCTCTAAAACTAGCCAGTATTTACCACCCTTTGAAAAACCAGCTGTAGTGCCAGATGTGGTGGCACATGCCTTTAGTCCCAGCATTCAGGAGGCAGAGGTAGGGGATTGCTGTGAGTTCAAAGTCACCCTGAGACTACATAATAAATTCCAGGTTTGTCTGGGCTAGAGTGAGACCCCATGCCTCAAAAAAAAAAAAAAAAATCATAAAAGAAAAACCAGGTGTAGCCTGAATGCTCCAACCCCCATCTTCCTGCCTCTTTCCATGTGGGAGCTGGATAGTAGTCTGCTCTATGCACCAATGCCACCAGCTGAGCTCAGGAGGCTCCACAGATGCTTCCCTTAGGTGGCCAGTGCCCTATCTGGAAGCAGGCCTCTCAGAACCAGGAGGGCTGAACACACCAGGACAAATATCCATAAAGGTTGCATACTAGACATACACAAGTTCAATGAGTCCTGGCTCTGTCCATTGTTAACATACCATGGTGGGTTCCTTCCCCTCTCAACCTATTTCCTCATTGCAAGGATGGATGAAGAAAATTTTGAAAGTTTTTAAGGATGAAAATATAGTGTCAAAGCCGGGTGAGGTGGCACACGCCTTTAATCCCAGCACTCGGGAGGCAGAGTTAGGAGGATTGCTGTGAGTTCAAGGCCAGGCTGAGACTCCATAGTGAATTCCAGATCAGCCTGGACTAGAGCAAGAACCTACCTCAAAAAAAAAAAAAACAAAACAAAAAAAAAGAGGAGCCACCACAATCATACCGTGGAGAATCCAAATGGAACCCCGCAGAGAATGACGGGATGAACGAGGGGCCCACAGCCACAGCCATTAAATCAACAAAGGATAAGCCAGTGAGACAGAAACCAACGATTTTC
>PVHP010044157.1:0-14223 GCA_004024765.1 Zapus hudsonius
CTTAGTGATAAAGTATTAACATAAGAGGTGTCTCAAGTAGCTAAATTCTAGAACTATCTTCTACCACAAAGGAGAGGACACATACTTCTGTCTTCTCTTTCCATGAAGAAAGCCAGTTAACAGGGAGGAGCCCTGTACTGAATGGAAATTAACCAGTTGGGCATTGCTTCACATGGAACATGGACCATTGAGTTTTGTATTGTTTAGGGAAGACATTGAAACAATCTCTAAATGCACCATCTCATTATTTTAAATATTTATGTAAGCCCAACATTGTGGTGCACACCTTTAATCCCAGGTAGGAGGATCGAGGTGAGTTTGAGGCCAGCCTTGGATTACAGAGTGGGTTCTGGGTCAGCCTGAGCTAAAGTGAGATCCTACCTTGAATAAACAAAGAACAGTAAAAAAGATTTAGGAAGTATACTTGTTTTCCATAGAGATGCATACAAGAAGATGCACACACATTCCTACATACAGATGAAATAAACACACCTACATACAGGTGAAAAAATTAATTTCTGGGTGTGGGGAGATGGCTTAGTAAAGAGTTTATACAGCAAGCATCAAGACCTGAGTTTGGATCCCAAACACCCACTTAAAAAAAACAAACACAGTGGCATGTGCTTATAACCCCAGTACTGGGGAGAGCACTTTAATATTAGCATTTGGGAGGCAAAGGTAAGAATATGGAGGCTAGCCTGGGAATACAGAGCAAAATCCAGATCCATCTGAGCTAAAGTGAGACCCTACCTCAAAAAAATGGATCATGGGCTGGGGAGATGGCTCAGAGGCTAAATAAAGGTGTTTGCTTGCAAAGCCTTCAGGTCTGGATTCGATTTTCCACCATCCATGTAAACTGAGACACAAAAAGTGGCACATGCATTGTTATGGTTTGATCCAGGTGTCCCCCACAAACAAATGAATGTGTTCTGGGAAATCGATCCCCAGCTGATGGCAGTTTGGATTTTAAAAAGTCGATGGAGCTGTGTTGTTGGGGGCGGGCTTATGGGGGTTATAAGCCAGCTTCCCCTTGCCAGTGTTTGGCACAACTTCCTGCTGCTATTTCCAGTGCCGTGGCAGAGGTGATGTCCACCCCTCTGCTCATGCCATCGTTTTCCCGGCCAGGATGGGTTCTTCCCTCAAGAATGTAAGCCTAATAAACCCATTCCTCCACAAGCCGCTTTTGTTTGGGTTCTTTCTGCGCAGCAACTAGAAAGCTGACATGCATCTGGAGTTCTTTGCAGCAGTGAGAAACCCTGGTACACACACACACACACAAATAAATATTTTTAAAAGAAGAAAATTTGCTTGCCATGAAATATCATTTATATAAAAAAGAGCTGGCTGTCTCACCTGGGTTTCTTTACAAACTTGGAGGGAGAAGTTCTGCAGGACCTTGAAGACAGCAAGCTTCATGCTCATCAGAGCCAGCTTCATGCCGATGCAGTTCCTGGGTCCATATCCAAAGGGCATGTATATGTAAGGATTGATGCTGTCCCTGTTCTGCTTGCTGAACCTGGTGGCACAATGGCAAATTAAAACGAGTTATGAGGGGCTTGAGAGATGGCTCTGCGATCAAGTCACTTACCTGCAAAGAAAACCTAACCACCCAAGTTCGATTCCCTAGTACCCATGTAAAGCTAGATGCACAAAGTGCACATACATCTGGAGTTTGTTTGCAGTGGCTGGAGACCCTGGTGTAACCATACTCTGTGTCTCTCTTCTATCTCTCTCTGCTTGCAAATAAATAAATGAAATTTCAAAAAACAAGTTATATGATACATAAAAGCCCCCAGAGCCACATACTCGGAATTGTCTGCTAGACATAGAAACTAGTAGTAACAGATGCCATTGTCACTGCTCCTTGAGCTCATCCTGCATCTAAGACTTGCATGTAAAAAGGCTTCTGTGTTCAGATCAAATGAGGAAAATGCTATTTAAAAGTAGATGTAGCCAGGCGTAGTGGTGCACGTCTCTAATCCCAGCAGTCAGGAAGCAGAGGTAGGAAGATCACTGTAAATTTGAGGCCACCCTGAGACTGCAGAGTGAATTCCTGGTCAGCCTGGGCTACACGAGACCCTACCTCAAAAAGTAAATTTATCTTGGGATTGGGCAGATCGCTCTGGAGACAAGCGTGCTTGCTCCACAACCGCGGGGACCAGGCATGGGCGCACACGCGCACAACCCTGGTGCCAAAAGAGTGAGTTCTGGAATTACTGGATCACTAGTCAGCCTGCCTGAAAAACAAACACAGCTCCAGGTTCTGTGAGAGTCTCCATCTCAAGGAAATACAGTGCAAGAGTGATAAAGGAGTACACCATACATTCTCCTATGGCCTCTGTGTGTGTGCACACAGGGCACACACCTGCACACAGGGCATACACGTGCTCACAGGGCACACACCTGCACACAGGGCACACACATACACACAGGGCACACATACACACAGGACACATACATGCACACAGGGCACACACCTGCACACAGTGCATACAGGTGCTCACAGGGCACAAACCTGCACACAGGGCACACACCTGCACACAGGGCACACACATTCACACAGAGCACACACCTGCACACAGGGCACACATGTGATCACAGGGCACACACCTGCACATAGGGCATACACATTCACACATTTTAACATTTTTTAAATTAAATGCATCATAAACACTAAAATCCCCTTCAGGGTTCTGCTTTATTCTCACTCTTAATGGTACATATGAATTAGACAGATTGAAAGAAGAGTATGTATGTTCCTGACTCCCACGTACCTTGTTCATTTGCTCACAGAGGGAGCAAAAACCCTTGACACTATCAAGATTGCCAAATTCTGTTCCCTTCTCTCTGCCTCTTTCTTCCTTTCCTTTGTTCTCTTCCTCTTCTTCCTCTAAAATAGGTCCATGAGGACAAACATCACCTGATCAAAGGGTCATTGAGGTGTTGCAGCCCTAGAGGTCCATGCTATTTTTGTGACGTAATGTTTTTGCAGATTCAACACAAGGATAGTTAGCATTTTGCAATAAAATAGTTCCAAAAGCAAAAAAGGCAAAAAAAGTGCAAAATCACACATATAATTTTTCATGTAAGAGTCATCATATTGTGCACAATCGGCCTGGATCAGAGGAGATTTCATATTGTTACAGTTCAGGAAAACTCCATAGACCCCTTGAGTGGGAGGTGTCTTCAGCCAGAGCCCAAACTTGGATGCAAAGGCTGATTGGTAAGGTATAAACCAATCAGCTGTCTCTCTGACTTACCTAGTGGAAGTTTTCAAAGCTTCCCTACAACAAAGGCTAGTCTAGTCTCTTCCACATGGCATCCTAACCCTAACCCAGCTCTTAGGCTGGGGTGAGTGGGGGCTTAGGATTCTTTCCCACATAAACCTTTCCCTATTATGATGAGAGCCCCCTGATGCCTTTTCTTCTGCTGCTTGTTTGGCTGAGCAGCATAGATTTCATTAAAATCTCTCCCCATGTGTTCTCCCCACACTGGTGGCTGGAGAACTCTGTTACTCCCCATGTTCCCTTAAATAATAAAGTCTCCCACTATACCTTAATATCTTGTTGTCTATGATTTTAATTCTCTAACTTTGTAGACAATAATTCGGTAGTCCTTAAATTCTGAGGTGCCTTGGAATTTTTGCTGGACATTATCTAAATTCTAACCCCCAGCTCAGTCCTGAGAGTTTCTTGTACCTTTCTGGACGGAACTCCTCAGGTTCTGGCCAATACTGCTCAATTCGGTGAAGAACAAACAGTGGTATCATCATTACAGTCCCTTTGGAAATGTGCATCCCGTTGAGTTCAACATCTTTGTTACAGATCCTGATAATTCTGTTACCAATTGGGTATAACCTGAGAGTTTCATTCACCACCATGTCTAGGTACTCTATCTCTGCCAGGACATCATAGGTGGGAGGTGTCTGGGGGGAAAAGAAACAGATGTTGTTAAACTGAAATTGAAGGCTAAATTTCAACTCTATCTATACATTGTGCTGTATCATTAGATGCTCTGAAGTTGAGCTCATATTGCCCAGGATCTTAGCATTTATAATTTATGAATCACCTTAACAGCTATCACAGGCTTAAAGCTTTTGGCTAGAAAAGTTTCTCTTTTCAGATGGCAGTGACCACTGGGATGACTCAAAACTCACAAAAGTGCTGAGAAGTGACAGTGGAGTGTTCAGCACTAAGTGAGACATCTCTGTCTCACCCTGCAAGGTGAGGACACAATGTAAGATCCTAAGCATGGGGAGGAGTGCTTTGCTGTATTCCAGACACAAAGTGATCAGGGCAGTAAGGACCCCATAGTGGCTGACACTACCTACACAAGACCTGCAGGAAAGAAGAGGGAACTATGACATCGAAAGAGAAGAGTGACTAGAAGGGATTCCATGGAGAGGAGAGGGGGAAGGAAAAGGGACCGGGTGAAACAGGATTATGATGAGGGACTATTGTCTATATTTATGGAGATTGTTAATAAAAAGTTTTTAGAAGAAAGATTTCAAGAGCCAAAGACACCAAGTTTCCATTGCATTCATGACCTCACAGTGACTGTTGCTATCTGCACAAAACCTGCGCAATAAAAATGATGACATCAAAATAGAAAAGGAGGGGTTAGAAAGAAGGTGTTTGGTAGGGGGTAGATTCAGGAGGGGCAGAGAGGAGGATGGTGGGAGAGTGTTATGGTCAGGGTACATTGTGTGTATATATGAAGATCGTCCATTAAAGTTGTTTTTTAAAACCACAAAATAAAGATGCATGTGCTATGTTATGAATATAAAAAATATTGGTAAGACCCTATTGTGTAAAGAAACCACTGTGTCACCACACATCAAGAGACCCTGCCCTGCTTTATCTAGAATGGTAACCAGCTCCCAGATGGTAGCATGTGTAGTGCTGGAAGGGGTTACATGAGCTGCCAAGGGAAATTGGTCAATGATATTTGGAGAAAGCAGAGACCACTGATACACAATACAGACGGTTGTCACAAGAATGCTGAACACACTGCTACATGGAAGAGACCAGCAAGTCAGGAAGAGCTCATCTGTGCAATAGTGGCACTAAACCTAGGTGGGTAATCAACAGCTTACTGATTGGCTAAGAGATCTGCTCAGTGGCAAGGAAGCCTTAACTGTGAGACTACATAGTGAACTCCAGGTCAGCCTGGGCTACAGTGAGACCCTATCTCAAAAAAAGAATAAAACAGTAAGGCTAGAAGTCTGTGGACCAACAAAACCTAGAGAAAACTCATAATCCACAGTGTTCTCCACCTCATTCTCACTGGGGACTGTGGCACTGGGTGACATATAGGACCCTTGGGACACAGCCCTCCAAAGGTTTTACAACAGTCACATCCACATATGCTGGGCTGGCACTGGCTTCATGTAGTGAGATGCCTCATTCTAACAAGTCTACCTGATGGAAGTTTCCAGAATACTCACCCCCATATTTTTCCATACTTTTCATAGCACTCTTGATCAAATTTACAAATACCCTAGGATAAAAAAAATGAAACCCATTATTGTCCATTATGCACTGACACATCTCTGATTGGGACACAAAAACCTCAAATCCCATGAAACCAAGCTGTGGTGATTTGAATCAGATGTCGCCCATAAAATCATGTGTTTTGAATGCTTGGTCCCCAGCTGGTAACAATTTAGGAGGCGGAGCCTTGCTGGAGGAGGTGTGTTGCTGGGGGTGGGCTTCGGAGTCTCATAGCCCAAATTCCTCTTATGGGAACCCAGCTGACTCTCTCAGGGATGTTTTCCACCTTCTGTGACAAGAAGTGATTCCACCCTCTGCTATACCATCTTTTCCCTGCCATCATGAAGCCTTCCTTCAAGAACCGTTTCCTCCCATCAGCTGCTTTTGGTCGGGTGTTTTATCACAGCAAGGAAAGGGTAGCTATAACCCAGCTTGGGTGGAATTAGGAAATTAAGGACACTAATGACTTCTTCAGTAGCTCAGGCTTGGGTGAACCTCAGACATGATCTTGAGTGAAGATAAAATGGGCTCTCCTCCCTGTGCTTCTGCTCAACATGGAGAGAGGTGAGGTGCCATGACAATGTATATAGAACTCTGAAAATGAAATCCTTGCCCTGACTTTTCACCCCTGAAATTAAAAATAAAATAAAAAGTGTGGCGTTAGGATTGGAACCCAGGGTCTCACTCATGGTACCACTTAAAGTTATGAATTCTTACTGTGCAAATAGATTTCAGAAATGTGGATCTTAGGGGGTATGGACTAAACAGCTGATCTGTGAAACATGTAAACAACTGGGGCTTGGAGATGGCTCAGCAAATAAAGGCACTTGTTTGTAAAACCTTACAGCCTAGGTTCAATTCCCCAGTACTCACATTAATCCAGATGTGCAAAGTGGCCCGTGTGTCTGGAGTTTGTTTGCTGTGTCAGGAGCCCCTGGTGTGCCCATCCCCACCCCATCTCATTCTCTTTCTTTCCTTGCTAATAAATATTTTTAAAGGAAACAGTTGCATTTTCATATGGAAACATAGTATAGAATCTTTAAGCAGTCATTAGGCAACCAAGCCCTCAGTTGGGAGAGTATGTCCTAGAACCTTCCAGAAAGAAAATCTGACCAGAGGGCTATCAGCACATAAACTTTGCCATTTTCTCTGTGGACATGAGTTTGGGAATATCCATCTAGGGGTCAGGCATCAGACTAGACTTAACACAGGTGCTCAGCCCGTATTTACAGTCCATAAAGCACACATTGCATTCTGTTTACTTGTTTTTTTTATAATTTTTTCAAATCATCCTTTCTCTAGGGATTTTGCATACTATTTTGACTTTGTTACAAAAAAAACTTAGGTGATTAAATATCTGAGATAGATCAAAAGCCACCATCCCTTCTTCCTATATTCGCACTTCCCACTCAGAGTCATGTAAAGGATGTTGCCTTTGAATAAAAGTAGCTAAGGGGGTGTCTCATTGGAAGAGCTCCTGCCTAGAATCCCCCAGTGAGGAGCTGGGGTGTGGCTCAGTGGTAGAGCTCCTGCCTAGAATCCCCCCAGTGAAGGGCTGGGGTGTGGTAGTAGAGAATTTACCTCCTATGCCTGAGTTCCTGGGTTCCATCCCTAGCACTGCAAAAAAAGTAAATAAATAAACAAGCAAACAACTGCACACAGAGCAGTAATCATTAACCAGGAGCCCTACTTTGTCTGAAGGAAAAGAAGCAGTGTGCTTGTTCTAGATCTCAAATCCCCTAAAATGTCATAGATCACAGATGCTGGAGTAGGTCCATGGAGATTCAACAGTGATGTAGAGAATTCAAGCAAATGCACATTCTCCAAAGATATGTAAACTATTTGATAAATTGAAGTTTGCGAGCTATGCAATGAGTAGGAGTAACGCCCTTCATGAGCTCTGCTGCTAACAGGAAAGTTTGAACCTGGCATGCAGAGGTTGATGCCCTCCAACTGAAGAACCCCTACACTATTTTCTCCAAATACTAACTAAGTGATATCAAACATTTAAACTTTTCACTTAAGGATGAAAACATTGACAATAGAGTCCCAGGAAAAGCCAGACGTTCTGTGGGGGACACACATACAGATTCTAAGCGTCTAAATCTTTCAGTATTTCTTCCCAAAGAGCATTTTCACTGACAGAACTAAGCTGGTGTTTCCAATCATAAAAAGAGAGTTCAAACAATATTCACCTTGTAGTAGGACAGCATATTTCCCAAAAGTGGCAGAGGTTTCGGCCCGGGAATTCCCATTTTCTTAAATTGCCCATGTGTGTGAGTTCCATATCTACAGAGTGAAACAAAAAGGCAGGTCACAAGAACTCTCACTGTTACAAACAGGGAAGCTTGGTGGTCACTGACTCAGGAACTCTTTCAGTAAATCCAGGGAGGTACATGAAGGCTATGACTAATAGCAAACCTGAAACAACAGTAATTATACTCACCACTTGCTTTTCCAGTTCTAATACAATTCCTAAGATTCATAATTATCTAAAAGAAGCTGATGGCTTGATGCTGTCATAGGAATTAGGAATAAATTAGCCCCATTTTGTAGGCGATTAGGGCTATAGGCCCTCCCGCCCCAAATATCACTAATAGCTGGGGAGATGGCTCAGCGCTTAAAAGTGCTTGCTTGCAAAGCCTGTGATCCTGGTTTCAATTCCCCAGCACCCACATACAGCCAGATGCACAAAGTAGTGCGTGCATCAGGAGTTCATTTGCAGCAGCAAGAGGCTCTGATGTGTCATACTCACTGTCTCTCTCAAATAAAGAGATAATTTTAAAAGAGAGAGAAAGTCCAGAAAACAAGGCTTGAGGACTAAATTCCAAAAAATCGCTGACTCATCACGATGTACCAAGATGTAGGCTGACCAACAGCTCTTGCCCACTTGTTCCCTTTCGTTGAGAGCCCCAGATACCTTCAAAGTAACCAAGCCACCCCAACCTGATGCCTAACTTATATCCCCCAGTGCGGAACCTCCGTAAACATTCAGAGTAACCAACCTAATCCACCCTGACCTGATGCTTAATTTCTAACCTTATCAGCCATGACATATGTACCACCTGGTGCAATGTCTGTTTGGGGGGAACCAACTGCTCTCTGATTGGACTGCAGGCCCACTCCATAGGAGGGAATTCCTGCCTGGTACTGAAAACCCAATTAAAAGCCTATGACTGGGGAGGTCATAAGTCCTAGCGGGGAAACCGCTACTGTTGTCTGGCTAAATAGATATATTATGCCCATCAAACTGCCCTCCGAATATTTATGTTTATTCCTATAGATTAATGCTGCTCTCACATTTAGTTAAGAGAACCCTCTCTTTTCAGAAGGTGCTGACCACTGGGGTGACTCAAAAATGACCAGAGTTGTGAGAAGAAGTGACAGCAGAGTGTTGAGCATTGAGACATCTCTATCACACCCTCCAAGGAACAGGGACCACGTGGAAGAGGTAGAGGAAGGCCAGGTGTGGTGGCCTACAGCTTTAATCCCAGCCCTCAGAAGCAGAGGTAGGAGGATCACCATGAGTTCGAGGCCACCCTGAGAATATATCATGAATTTTAGGTCAGCCTGGGCTAGAGAGAGACCCTATCTTGAAAAACAACAACGAAAGGCAAAGGCGATCAGGCCATCCCTAGAGCAAGTCTTGTCAATGACCGTCCAAGCCTCAGGAAGAGGGGGTGGGAGAAGGGGGGATCTGCCTTGAGATCAGTATGAAGTTCTCAAGGGTTACAGCAGTGTCCCCTCTACTATCACTTTTGAGGGATGCATGATGTGTGTGCGCATGTTCACAGGTGTGAGTGGGTTGTGCATCTCATGACACTCATGTGCAGGTCAGCAGACAACTTCAGGTGTCAGTCGTCACCTTCCACAGTGTCTTGAGACAGGGTCTCTCAGTGTCACTGCTGTGTTCACCAGGCTAGCTGCCTGCAAGCTTCAGGGCCATTCTCCTGCCTCCACCTCCCTTCTCAGCCTGGGCACATGGGATTTCAGGTGCTTGTACTACAGTATCCAGTGTTATATGGGTTCTGGGATCAGAACTCGGGTCTTCATGCTTGTTGTGGCAAGTGTTTTATCCACTGAGCCATCTCCCCAGCCCCTGCTATCACCCTTGACTTTCCAGACTAACAATGAGTATAGGTCTATGTGTTAACTCACTGCAAGTGACCCAGAGGAGAGAAGCTTTGAGTGTTACTCACAGATAAAGGAGCACCAGGCTGGCAGCCAGGAGCACCCAGGCTTCCACGGAAAGATGTGGAATGAGGTCCATCGTTGCTGGTCGTTCAGCAGTTGTCTCTTGGGAGTTTTTCTTCCAGTTCTGTGTGCTGCCCTTTGCAGAAAGGGATCCCCTTCTGCCCAGCTGTGACTCATGGGGGCCACCATGCAGTGTTTATCTACTGGGAAAGGAGGTGGGCCAGGACGGCAACCAGTAGGAGCCTCAGCTCACTCAGCTGGATTGGGAGGCTTGGGGCCCTCTTCACCTTAACAGTTGGCAAAATAGTGCACACCTCTACCTCTGACCTCCCTTGGGTTAATATTCTGTATGAAATCAATAAGCAAATATGTTTTTGATGAGATCAAAGGTTATTTATTTTGTGTTTTGTTTTCTCTTTCCCAAGTAGGGTCTCACCCTAGCCCAGGTTGACCTGGAAATGTTGATTATTCTTATCGACAATTCAAGAGAATCTATTAGCATTAAATTTGCACTTCTCTGTGGTTGTCCTCATTCTAGAATAATTCTGTTGAAGATATTTCCTATGCCCTTAGTCTGGGCTTCTTCTCCCTCTGGGATCCCCATGATTCTAATATTGGGCCTCTTTATGGTATCCCATAGATCCCTCAAATTTTGCTCACTTGATTTCTTGAATTTATTGGAGCCTATGACATCCTTATTTATTCCTTCTGACTTGTCTTCAAATTCTGATATTCTGTCCTCCAGATTGTCAACTCTGGGACTGATTGAGTCAAGGGAGGTTTTTAACATCTCCTTTTCATTATTGGTTTCTGCTATAATTTTGTTTATAGTCTCCAATTCTTTGGTGAGGTCCAATTTCCAATCTATTTTTGTTTTTGCTTGGGATTCCTGATAATCATTTTTAAGTTTTCTGAAGTCCTCATCAAATTTAATCAATTGTTTATCTAGTTCCTCCCTTAGTTGATTAATCTTCAATTCACTTAATGTGTTTCTGAATTCATTCATATTTCTCTCCATTAAATTCAGTCTGGAGTCTATGGTTGAATTAGAAAGCTTCATCTCATTCATATCTTTTCTCATAATTTCCATATCAGCCATTAACTGTTTCATGTTTGCTTTGCAGTTGTGGTCAGGAGTCATATTATTCTCTCTTTGTGATTGTATCTGTGCTGCCTTTACTTCCTTGCCACTTTCCTGTTCCATAGAGGGACTAGGGGCCCTGGGTTGGGGAGTTCCTTCTTTGATTTCTGTAGGTTTTTTTCCATTGATTTCTGCCCATGTCCAAGTGGGGAGTGGGACTCAGGCACCCTGGGGAGTGCTATTCAGCCCACTTTACTTCCTCCCGCCTGTGTCCTCCTTGCAGGTACCCTTCTGAACCCACCTCTGCCGAGTTTCCCAGGCAGCTGCCTGAGGTCTGGCCATGGAACCAAGCTAGGTCAGGTTGCCCAAGGATCACGTCTGCCTGTGTACGTGGGGGGGGGGGTTGTGGAGAGAAGCTTATCTGAGGATCCGGTGCTGGAGGGAGGGGAGTCCTGCGAGGGGAAGCCCCTCGGCAGCACAGACTGAGGGGACAATGTCGGGAGCTTGGGGTGGGGAAAGGTTCAGCTCTGTGTTCCCCTGAGGAGCAGAGAGCCGCTGGGGAACCCTGTGGTGGTCCCAAAGCTGGGGAGAGGCTGGGCCTGGGTTAAGGTCCGGCTGAGACTGGGGGCCTGGATCCCAGCCAGAAAATCACCTCCATGAAGAGACAACCCGTGCCCTCCTGTTGAGCACCCGCCCAAGGTCCGGCCCCTGGAACCAAGCTAGGACAGGTTGCCCAAGTCTGCCTGTGTATGTGGGGGGTTCGTGGAGAGAAGCGTCTGAGGATCGGGTGCTGGAGGGAGGGGAGCCCTGCAAGGGGAAGCTGGTCAATCAGCGGCCAGGGGACAATGGCAGGAGCTTGGGGTGGGGGAGGGTTCGGCTCTCCGCTCCTCTGCAGAGCAGAGAGCCATTGGGGAATCCCATCTGCGCTGGCACAGGAGTTTGGGAGGGGAGGGAGGGCCCCGGGCTCAGGTCCAGCCGATGTCCAGTTTGGATCCCAGCTGGAAAATCAAACCTTTATGGAGAGAGTCCTGGTGACGCTGTTAATCGTCCACCATCTTGCTCCGCCCCCTGTCCTCATTCTAAATAGCAACAAATAAAACTGAAATTTCTACATCTGCAGGGTTTTTTGTTTAATATTTTATTTATTTGAGAGAGAGAGAGAGAGAGAGAGAGAGAGAGAGAGAGAGAGAGAGAGAGAGAGAGAGAGAGAGAGAGAAAAGGGCAGCTAGAGAATGGGCACACCACAGCCTCCAGCCACTGCAAACAAAATCCAGATGCATGTGCCACCTTGTGCATCTGGCTTAACATGGGTACTGGGGAATTGAACTCCGGTCTTTCGGCTTTGCAAACAAGTGGTTTAACCACTGAGCCATGTCTCCAGCCATCAAGTAATTTTTTAATGTCTTTATTATCAATAATTAGATACATTGTATGAGCAAACCTTTTCATGATACCTCCATTTCCCTCCTCTCTGTCCTCAACCCACTGGGGACCTTCCTCTGTGTGTTTACTGAATCTGTCCATGAGGTGGGGGCTTATGAATTGCACAAGAGGTAGCCAGTTTTTCTTCCCTTTTGTGTGTTTGTGCTGAGGGGAGAGTCTCTGGATAGTCTCATCATGGCTCTTACAATCTTTCCACCCCCTCTTCTGTTCAGTTCCCTAAGTCATGGTAGATGAATTTTAAGTCTGCTTTATTGTTTAGATCTGAAGTGTCTCTAGTCTTCTGCTTTAGATTGGGTTGGTATATTTGGTGTCTGTCTCCATTGACCTTTCTTGGGTTATCTGACTTGCTGTTGTGGTAGGTCTCTTGTTTATCTCATCATTTTCTCATAGGTTTTATTTGGGCCCTATATGAGAGGCCAGGGGTGATTCATATCCTGCCAGGATGTCAGCCATCAACCCATGTCTTGTTGGTAGAATTGGTTTGTCTATGGCTCTCTTGCTGCCTTTTAAAAAATACAAACAGAATCTCCATGGGATAGTGAGATCCGTATAGGTTAAATGAGAAAAACTATGTTAATTTGGCAAGATTCTAATGCATGTAGCCTCTGAGTGGGAATTTCCTCTTGGAGCCCAGTTCTTGGTCCCCATAGGATTTTGCCATGGATCCCAGTTCCAGTTAAAGGTTCCTTGTCACTAAGCAGATCTCTTGGCCATCAGAGAGCTGTTGATTATCCTCCTTTCTCCCTCTTTTTCTCTCTCTTTTTCTCTCTCTCTCACATTTTCTCATTTCCTTTCTCTCTCCTCACAAATAAATAACTAAAAATATTTTAAATAGTAAAAGTAAAGTGCCCAATATTTGTTTTGAAGCAAACTTCAGAAGAAAGATAGCTGTTCATTGGAGTTTCTAATGGAAAGTTCACTGTGTGATAGGATTCACCCACTTCCTGTCCCAGTTTTCCCCTGACATTTGGGAGAAAAACTTAAACACCTAGATAAGGGCCCTCAGACCCCTCAGGGAGACATGCTTGGCTTGGCATTTAAAGTTTTTAATAACCCAGAGGACCAAGAGCAGGCCAATAGGGCAACCAGAGACAAACAGAATTATCAGCTTCTGGCTGCAGCCCTGTCGGCTTCTCCCAAGAAGACACCAGGACCTCAGTGATCACCTTGAGACATGAACTCTTGCTGCCAGTGGACCTATTGCTCTGTAGGGGATTGACCCTTCAGTGTGTCGGAGCAAGGACCCTGGGAGTGTGAAAGGGTTTGGGGGGGGGTTCAGGGAAAGTCTAAACCCCGAGTTTTTATCTGTTTGTATCAAAGACTTTGAATAAACAGATTGAGGATAGTATATAAACTATTTCATTCATTCAGGGGAGGGAGGAGGAGTCCACAAGCAAGGAAAGGTGAATGGATGCATCCACATGGCCTGAGACCCATAAGGGAGTCGAGCTTCGGCCTGGAGGAAAAAATGTGAAAAGGGATTAAAAAAACAAAAAAGAAAAGAAAAGAAAAGAAAAAAAGGCTTGAACTTTTGAAAATGTAAAGACCATCTAGGGAACTTTATCTCCCTCATTTCCCTCATAGTGGGAGCTCTCAGTACTTCCTCCTCTTTCCTTCTTTTAGTCTAATAAAGTCTCTCTAAACCTTAAAGAAAAGAGGGGCATCTAGCCTGGGCATGGTGGTGCATGCCTTTAATCCCAGGATTTGGGAGGCAGAGATAGGAGGACAGCAGTGAGTTGGAGGCTACCCTAAGACTGTATAGGGAATTCCAGGTCAGCCTGGGCTAGAGCAAAACCCTACCTCCAGAAACCAAAAAAATAGACGAAGAAGAAGAAGAAAAGAAGAAGAAGAAGAAGAAGAAGAAGAAGAGGAGGAGGAGGAGGAGGAGGAGGAGGAGAAAAGAAAGAAAGAAAGGAAGGAAGGAAGGAAGGAAGGAAGGAAGGAAGGAAGGAAGGAAGGAAGGAAGGAAAGAAAAGCAACTCCATAGCGGTTTCAGAGAACTGGGCGGGGAGC
>PVHP010044158.1:0-14207 GCA_004024765.1 Zapus hudsonius
AAAAAAAATAATAATAATAAAAAAAGAAGATAGTTACGTTTTCAATCTCCATGCCTGGCAATATCCTAAAACTCCAACCACTTCAGAATCTTTCTAATCACGAATAATCAGAAAAACCTCCCTAGATTCATTGTGTACCTCCATCATGTCAGAGAACACAAGGAATAATTTGTACATAGATTTATAGAAGTTAATATATATTCTAAAGGAAGTAATTAATTGAAAGCAAGATCCTCCTCATTATTATCTAAATCACATTCCCTGAGGCAATGGAAAGATTCTCTGTGGATCATCTGCATTATGGAATAGTAATTTCACATAATCAAAGCATGACTGGATATTGGGAAATCACAAATGAAGGAAATATGTCTCATATCACCTTTAGATTAAGAAATGACTTTTATAAACCACACCAAGTAAATATCTGTATTGTCACAGCACGTATGTTCTTCTCCAAGTGTCTTGCTCTTATCTAACATCCTAATTTCCTCTCCAACTCTGACACTTTACTGATGTGTAGAAACTAGGTTCATCTCGATTGTTAGTATTTTAGAGGATATTGTGTAGACTTCTACAGGATCACAGATTTCAAAATAGTACCATGCAGTGGCCCTGGTGTTCTCTCTCTCTCTCTCTCTCTCTCTCTCTCTCTCTCTCTCTCTCTCTCTCTTTTTCTCTCTCTTTATCTCTCCCTTTATCTCTCCCTCTCACATATAAATAAATAAAATATATCTTCGAAAAAAAGACAAAAATAGCACTAATTACTAAGTATAATTAATAATCCCACTAAGTGTGCATCAGAAGTAAATTACTAAATGTCTGTTTCAATACCTCAGTGAGACACAGATATCTCTAAGAAGGCCAAGTTATCTAATAATCACGCTAACAATTTAATATTGTTCACAAAGAAGTTCAATTTCCAAGAATTTTACAAATATCTAATTCTGAAAATTTTTTGCCCACTTCAAGGAATATAGTTCCCTTAAGGAAATGATGACACGGAAACTGACTAGAAATGTGAGTACTTTATGTAAATAAGGAAATGACATTATGTGGAAGGAAAACTCTCAGTACTGCTTTTTCAGTCCAATGAATGGACATGCAAAATATAATGATGTGCACTGTGGAGTGAGAGAAAAGGCTGCAGTGCCGAACAGAGGTATGAAGACCACTCATAAAGGAACTTAAGGTAGGGTTGAAGGTGAAATTATCAGATTTCCTGGCCTAAGACTGAAACACACACTATTTTTTTGCAAAACAGGGGAAAAGGAAAATCATTGTAGAGTTTAGCTTGAACCTTGGTTTGTATAAAATAATGTATATGGAGGAGCTGAGGAGTCATTATAGTAATGTCTTGGGAAACTCTAAATTCTGGAAAGCTTTCCTGTAGTATTGCACTTCACTGGCGACGAATCAGAATATTAGAAACATTAGAAAAGTAAATTGGGGATTTTGAAATGATAAAATGAAAAAAAAAACAAAGCTTCAAAAAGGAGAGACAATTATATTGTACTTCAGCCTGCCACAAAACTTCGAAACAGGATAAGAGCTATGGGTTTGACAATGAGAAGGTCATCAGTGACTTTAACATAAAAGACCCAAGAGTGTGTAGAGGCTGTTAGATGACTGGGTAAGTGTGCAAGTCGTGCAAGGACTGGAGTCTGATGGCCTGATTCACACTGGGGTGTGTTCCTCAGCACCCACAGAAACTGCTGGGAATGGCTCTGCATAAGCACATACCCCAAGGAAATTAAAAAAGCTTTTGAATATTGAGAAAAAAAATTTGTACTGCTAGTGAAGTTCTCATTTTCCAAGGACTGTTTGCTTTTCTATACTGTATATTGCTCTGTTATAACTTCAATTCTGCTAGTTTTATACAATGGAATGGGGCATATAATATATAATTCTTGTTGGCTCATTGGGGATCCTCCTAATATTTCATTATTTTTGTCACACAAGTAAAGGAAATGAAAACTTATAAATACAACCAGGCTTTATGAGAGATGAAAACCATTCAAAACTAGTCGCATTTGGCACAAGGGTGATTTGGTGATCTAGTTTCTATTGAACTCTATGCTATACCTGAGCATATTTCATAGCTTATTTTTTTGCTAATAAATCTAAGTTTAAGTAATTGATTAGATATTGAATTTCATTCAAAGGCACCTTTATGAGAAATAAATGCATGCAATGATTGTTCTTACATTCAGTAGCAATATTGCTAAAGACATTCTTAGAGATCTTTTTTGCTCAGGCATGAGGACCTGAGTTTGATTTAGAGAAGACAGGCAAAAATGCCAGGCATGGTGGTGAGTGCCTATAATCCAAGTGCTAGGGAGACAAAATTGGGTGGATTCTTAGTGTTGCCCAGTCAGCCAGACTATCCTAAACAGAGACCTCTAGGTCAATGAGAGACTGTGTGTTAAAAGACACAGGCAGCATGCTTAAGGATGTAACCTGATATTGTACCCTGGTCTCCACATGCATACAGGTGTGCTCATATCACTTTCCACATATAAATGAAAAGATGCACACATGCATATTACACAAATGCACATAAAAAAGTGACAGGTATAAAAACACCTGATTCCAAAGATGCAAAGATCCACTAACTGGATGATAGATGCACAATGAGTCTATATTTTTATTTTGCTACTGTTTTAGTAGTAGTTACTGTCGACTTTTGACATAATCCATAAACACTGCATACTCTGATGTTTACCTCAGTTTTAACTCTATGCTCTTTTTATTTTTAGCATATAATTTCACACAAATCTCTTTGGATACATATAAAGAATGCCTTCATGCCCATGGTTGGAAAGCATGATTACAATTACTATTCACCATGTGCCCATCACTGAGCTGAGGACTTTACATGATATAGATTCCAAAACTCGATGACAGCATATTAGGTACTGTAATAAGCATGTTGTAGGTAAGAAAACTGAACCAGAAAGGTTTATTTTTAAATAAATTTGACAATTTGTAGTATCCCGCACTTGTTGGAAACTGTGCTTCTCAAATCTCAAAAGCCATCTTATTCTATTGTCTCCAGTGCTCACCAGGATTTATTTTCCATTTGTCTTTTAGAGCCCACAGGAATATCACAAAGCGTCCTGAAGGACCCCTGTTTCTGCTTTGAGAGGCCATTAAGGTATTGAAATGTTAATTAACATAATGACAAATGGGCATTTTAGGTTACAGAGCTTAAGAATGTACATATAATAATAAAAAAGCATTTGGGACAGGAAAGTTGATTGCTATAAAGTTAATATATTTAATGTTGCCTACAAATGTGGTATTTATGTCAAAATTCCCTTCCTTTGCGATCCCTAAAACAATAGTTATGGGATTTTTTTTTCCAAGGGTGAAAAGAGACTAATGAGAGCTTTGGAAACAATCAAATGTTATAACGTTGAAAAAACTAACAGAGAGCATAGGAACAGTAAACAATATGGTGCATTGCTAAACTAAATGCAATTTGGGAAATTGAAATAGTGAAATTAAAAACTACTGAGGCATAAAAAGGAATTTCCACAGTTCATCAGTCACAAAACACTGTAATATTACACATTTCCATTATGCCATGATCAAAGTAAAGACAAACCGCACAAAGTTTGCAAGAAAGGGTGAGGATTTTTCCCCTGTAGAAAATAATGTAAACTTCCAATTAAGAACTAAATTAAAGTGCAGCTAATATTTCTAAACCAGATTTGAATTACAAAGCCATTTATTTTATTCTCCAGAATTTCTTGTATGCCTCAACATCAGAAGAAAAGTTAAAAATGGGTCACTTATTTTTTTAATTATTTATTTTTTGTTCTTTGATATTTGGCAATAACACACACACACACACACACACACACACACACACACACACACACACACACACTTATTATGTAGCCCTCTCCCTTACCTCCAGCCCTCCTGTTTCTACTGAGTCCCTGCTATTTCTCACTAATTCCTCATAGTTACAATTAAGAGATTCCTTCTCCTAGGCTTTTCACAACACCTTACCCCATGGACTGATCCAGACTGCCCACAGAGGAGGATATCCAACTAACCGGGGACAGGGAAGAGGGAAATAGGGGAACTGGAGACATCAACACAATATTCCCATATTAAGTATATCTAATTATGGATAAAAAAGAGATTCATTCTCTCCCAGCACCCTTTCATTTCCAATGGCTCCTCAGGGAGGAATGGGGCCTCTGGAGCCCCTTTTCACCTGGCCCCTTATTTTCAGCACCTGAACCTGGCTGGTCAGTGTTGTATCACATAGAATCCACTATTGGGTCAGACTATGGGTGACTTTTCTCTCCCAACAGCCTATACAGGACCTTGAGGCTCCTTTTTTTAAAAGATATTTTATTGTCCAAAATTTGATACATTGTATTAGTAAATATTATATTGGTATCCCCTGTTCCCTCCTCCCTGTCCCCAATCCACTGGGTATCCTCCTCAATAGGCATACTGGATCAATCCAAGGGGTAGGGGGCTACAAATAGCACAACAGGCAGCCAGGTTTCCCCCCCAACTTGTGTGTTGTTGCTGAGGGGGGCCATGTCTCTGGCTATTCTCCTCCACCATGACTCTAACACTCTTTCCATCCCCTCTTCCACTTAATTCCCTGAGTCATGGTGGGTGAGATTTAAGACTGCTTTATTGTTGAGATCTTAAGGGCCTCTGGACTTCTGCCTTAGGTCGTGTTGGAAATTGTTGGTGTCTGTCACACTGATTTACCCAAATTTTGGTTCCCATAGGATTTTGACCTGAGTCCCAGTTCCACTTAAGGGCTCCTTGACACAGAGTAGATTTCTTGGCCAATTTGAAAGCTGTTGACTAACCTCACTGCCCAGGTTATGGTGCCTCTATTGCCCAAGTGATCACTTCTTGGTTCGTGGATCTCTCCCAGGAGACAGTGTGTTCAGCATTTTCATGACAACAGTCTGTATTTTATATCAGTGGTCTATGCTTTCTCCAGATATCATTGACCAATTTCCCCTGGCCACTTATGAAGCACTTTCTAGCACTGCATATGATAGCATCTGGGGGCTGCTTACCATTCTGGATCTTGCAGCTTCTCTCAGTGTTGTGCGGTGACTTTTTGTGGTTTCTTCAGCAATAGAATCCTACCTTTGGTCTGGGGTGGGTATTTAAGAGCTTTGACAGAATTCTGTCTTGTTTTAGGCTCATGTGGGAGGGTAGCTATGACTGGGCCAGGGAGTTCCAGGTCTGATTCATTTTTCATGGCATTAGTCTTCCTTCAATTCCATTCATGGCCCATCTTAGCAGGTGATACCCCCTTCTTCCTTGAGAGGTTACTGTTTGGAAATAAGGATTATATGTTTATGATTCATTATTGGTTCAGTTTATTGTATAAGTCGCCCCATTACCCCCCCCCATGTCTTCAACCCATTTTATAGTCTCTCATTTCACCTGTCAGGTTTGCTTAGAGTTTAAGCTTAAACTGGTTAGGAATTGCATATGGGGGAGAATATGTGGTGTTTGAGTTTTTGTTCTTGTGTGAGTTCGCTAAGTAAGATCTGCTCTAATTCTGTCTGCTTTTCATTAAATTTCATTAAGTTGTTTTTACTTTTTGCTGAGTAAAATTCCATTGTGTAAATGTACCACAGCTTGGTTATCCGTTTATCCAGAGATGGTCAAGTGTTTTAGGGTTAGGCTTCACCCCCCTTCCCTTCAGGGCCTTTCTTAACAGAGTATATCCCCATATTCTTTTAGGAGGTTATATATTTTAGCCTTCTGTCCAGATGTAAGGATTCTATGGAACCAATTTATTTTAGATTCAGTTTTCTGAATATGCCCCCCTCCCTGCCCATCCCCTGTTCCCCCAACACTTCCATTCATATTATCTGTCTCTTGAGTTGCATGCCAGGTATGCTTGCAACTCAAGCAGTTTCTGGTTAGGATCCTCAGATGAAGTATAATATGCACCATTTGTCTTTCTCTGTTTGTTTGAGTTTGCTGAGAATATGTTCCAAGACCACATATTTTCTTGAAAATTTTTTATGTCAATTTTCCTTACTGATAAGTAGAATTCCACGGGTTGTATGTCTCCCAAATTTGATATCCATTAGCTCACACAACTGGGTTGATTCCAATTCTTAGCTATTGAGAATTAAACCGCTATAAATATGGTTGAGCAAATGTTTCTGATTTGAAGAGAGGAGCCTTTACGGCAGATGTCCAGTAGAGGAAACATTGGGTCAGTTGGTAGCTCTCTACACTGATTTCCATGGTGGTTGTATAAATTTGCTCTCCTACAAGCAGTGAATGTGGGTTCCCCTTTGCCTGTATCTTTGTCAACATCTATTGTTGATTGATTTTTTTAATAATTCTCATCCTAGCTGAAGGAAGGTGGAATCTCACAGACATTTTAATTTGCATTTCCCTGATGATTGAGGATACTGAACATTTTCTTAAGTGAGTATTAGGCATTTGTATTTCTTCCTTTGTGAGATTATTATTCAACCCAGTGCCCCATTATTTTTGAGTGGATACATTAATTTGTTTATTGCCTATTTTTTAATGTTTTTATTGGCTTAAAATTACATATATTAACACAACAATATGCTCACTATCATAGGTTCTTAGATATATCCATTGAGTCCATGATGACATTCCCTTTTATGCATTAGTTACTCTCCGCCCCCCATGACTCTTACATTTTTCCATCCCCTGTTCTGCGAATTTCCCTGACTCATAGTGGGTGAGTTTAAATTTTGCACATTTAATAGGTTTTTAAGAGTCTTTAAATTTGAATTTTGGACAATTTTTGAACCCTTGGTGCCTCTCTCTATTGTCCTTCCCCAGGTTATCTGCCTTGCTGAGGGAATAGCTCTTCTGCTCGCCATCTCACTTCCTTAGAGGTTGCGTTAGGGCTCTAAGTGGTGAGTTTGAGGTGAATGGTTGCCTAATTTTTTGAGTTCTTTGTAGGTTCCAGATATTAGGCTCCTGTCTGGTGTAGCTGTTGAAGATTTTCTACCAGTCTGATGGTGATCAGTAGCCTCTGTTTATGTTACTTTTGTCTGTACAAAGCATTTTAGTTGATAGCCCACTAGTTCAGTAATTGTTGAATTTCTGGGGCTACTAGGGAACTGTTCAGGAAGTCTTTCACACTTCTGTATTCTAGAGAGTTCCTTCTATTTTTTCTTCCTTGCATTTTAAGGATTCTGGTCTTATATTGAGATCTGTTATGTAGTTGGAGTTGACTTTTCTGCCTGGAGAGATGTGTGGGTCTAGTTTTATTTCTTTACATGAGGTTATGCAATTTGTCCAGACCATTTGTTAAAGACTACACCTAGTTGATCTTTGGCAAAGGTTCCAACAATGTACACTGGAGAAAAGACTTTGTACCAATTCTATTACATGAAAGAGAAAAGTGTGTTTAGAACAGGTAGGTGCAATGAAGACAGGATTCCTATTGCCATAACAAATGAATGGTTTTGTTTTCCTTGCATGTCCTAATCCCAACATGAATTTGTGCTAATCTCTTGTAAGTTTTTTATTCATTTTCAAGCAGAGGGAGAGAGAGAGAGAGAGAGAGAGAGAGAGAGAGAGAGAGAGAGAGAGAGAGAGAGAGAGAGAGAGAGAGAGAGAGAGAGAGAGAGAGCGCACCAGGGCCACAAACCAGACCCGGGGAATTGAACCTGGGGCCTTAGGCACTGGAAGCAAGTGCCTTAGCCACTGAGCAATCTCACCAGCCCACTTGGAATTTTTTGATTTAAAGTAGCCATTAATCTAAAAAGACACTCATTCTAAAGTCTCAATGCTGGGAAGATTCGCTAGTGTCATTTTGAAAATGAAGCAAAATAAAAAAATAAAAATAAATTTAAAAAAACCTGATAACTAACCATTCCATAGAGGTGAGGCTTTCTGGTTAATCATCTTCACTCACAGTCTTCCTGGTCTCTTGAGAAGATTATGTGCATAGTATTTTACAGTTTTAGGTGTTAGTCTGATTATATATTATTTATTGTGAAGAAGCTGATTGCTTTCAGAAGTCAATTTCTTGAGTCTCTTAGTTTCTAGTTTAAAAAAATACTTAAGGGTCCTTTCTTATGAAAAGCAAACAAGCCATGTTCAAATGCATTGTGACACATGAGGACCATTGGAGAAATGGAGTCTAAATAAAATTTGAAAACCAATTGATAGTCATGGGAAGTTTCAGTCTTTAAGGAAAATGTTAGATTTTTGGTTTGTTTTTGTTATTATTTTGGTTTTTCAAAGTGGGTTCTCACTCTATTCCAGGTTGACCTGGAATTCCCTATTTGTCACAGGGTAGCCTCAAACTCATGGCTATCAATTCTCCCACCTCTGCCTTCTGAGTGCTGGGAATAAACCTTTGTGCCACCACACTCAGCTTAAGGAAAATGTTTCTTTAAAATCTCATGGTGGATTTAGAAATGTTTATTCAACCTGAAGTAAACTACTTTTTTGCAGTGTGAAGATCAAACCCATGGCTTTACACTTGCAAGGCATGTGCTCCATCATTGAAAACATCTCAGGCTCCTTTAGACTTTTCTCCATTTCTTTGATAACCATCTCTACTCACCCTGATTGCTTTATTGTATTTTATCTACTGTGCATAACATACAGTAAAAGTTTTAATAAAATATAACAATAAATACATTATTACTATTTTTGTAAATGTGCTTACTTAGTTTAAAACAAAAATAAATTATACTTTTGAATTTGTGTTTGGGAACTCTTTTATATTTTTGTGCAATAGTTTTGGGTTAAAATTTAAACCAGAAATTAATGCAAAGTTGGTATCTGTTAAAAAATATGTCATGCACATAGCATGAGTAAATAGAAGAATATAAGATACCAAGGAATAAAAAATATACCATTTAAAATTAATATTAGTAAAGATCATTTTTATTTATTTCATGTGCTTTGCTTCTTTTGTATCTTGTACATATTTAAGACTTACTAGAATCCGCATTTTTCATACATTATAACTTATATAATGGAATGCTATAGAAAAAATTAAGGGTTTGGATATTTTTGGTGGGAATTAAATATTATCTAAAATTTCCCTATTGATTTATACTCTGTTTATTTTTTGAAACATAGTTCCTTAAAATATTTAGCTATTGTGAAAATTGGAAGTATACCTTTTAGGTGTTCTAAGTGTCATTTCTTACTTTACTAGAATTATTGAAGTTTTAACTACATGAAAGCCTAAATTTCAAGCATTCAGACTAATAAAGGATGAGAAAAATTATGGAAATGTGATAAATATATGACACCTTGTACTCAACATACTGTACTCAGTAACAGAATGGCACAACATATGGAAATCTAAGTATAAAACTGTATGAGTATAAATTTGAAATTAAATAAACAAGTAGTTCTGGGCAAGCAACTGAACTTGAGAAATTTGACTACAGATGTCATTCTAGAAACAAATCAGGCCCAAAGCTGCAGAAATCAGAAGTAGATAGCTCCAAACTAATGTTTTTTGTGAGTATACATAAATATGATATATACATATTTCAAACAAATATATATAAAAGATATTAAGGTCTTTTTTTGAGGTTTATTTGTTGACCTGCCCTCCTCTGTCATTAAAAATAATGTTGCAGTTTGTGTTAAGTAGAAGACATAGAGATTCCTTTTGTTGTGTGGTTCTTACCCTTTGAATACCTACATCTCACACCTAACCATGTTTCTCTTTAGGCAAACATGATAAAGATTTGCAAATGGTTCATCAACCTAACCCTTCCACAATTGCTGTTCAGAGAATAAAATCTTTTCGGAATAAGCTGATAAAGACAGGACACATGGGAAAGTTGCTTTAGCTAGCTGATAATTATAGAAAGATTAAACTTATGTTGGAAGAAAATGTAAAAAAGAAGTTATGATTATACTTTCAGCAGAAAGAACAAAGTCAAAAAAAGTTTGGAAGATCTATATTTAAAAATCCAATAAATATGAATTCTTCAGAATGCATAAAAACTTACATGCAAATTATGAGGAAGGCATTAGACTATAGTAATAATATACAATGCTTGACTACAATATGGAGTTTCTACTCTAAATCCCCTGAACACTTCGAGCAGAACTGGCATCTTTTTGGTACCCAAGTCCCTGTCATTGAAGGTGACAGTGCAGGTAATCTCAAGCAACACTGAGGAGTGTGGATTGAAAAAGAATTATTGCTGTAGCTAATGCAGAGGTCATGAACGTACTGGGTTAAATTGAGAACTTTTATCAAGACGCATTCAACAGGAGTGTAACTGAAAACTCTTAGCAGAGACATGGAGGATTCATACTCCAAACATCTCTTCACCAGCCTGAAAAGAAACAACTCAGATCTCACCTTTAGAGCAAAGCTAATGTCCTTAGTAAGAACAAAGACATAGTCACAGTTTGAGCTAAACCCGCTCTGAGCACCAACATCATGGGTACTGAGCATTTCTGCATTGCCAAGCCTGAGATGTCAGTAGGCTGCCTTCAGTTCTAGAAGTCTGCCCTTGTTTCTCTGCTCCTTGCTTCTCTGGGTGGGTTCTGACATGTGAGGTCCTGATCCTGTTGAAGCCTGCTGTGTCTAAGTCCTTTCACTGGCTGGAGTCTCTGAGCAGTCCTGTTCTCAGGCTGCCTGCTGGAATGCCAATCTGGACTGGCATCTACTTCCTGCCACCCCTCGCTCTGAGCACTGCCTGGCTGCCTGCTGTACAACTGGCTGGGTTTTCTCAAATCTGTTGGAATGGTATCATCTCAGTGTAGCAAAGTGCTGAATATTCATACACTTGCTTTGCATCATTCTGTCTTTTCTTCAGTCTTTGTACTCTATATGGCTGCATTAAAAGCATACTTGGAATGCCACGAAATGTAAGAAATGAAGGAAAGGGAAGTAAGAACAGAGTAACAAAACAGCTAAAAATAACTCTCAGGTTCATATTAGTTCCAGGATGGAACAAATAGGAACAAGGAAGAAGCAGAGAGAACTGAGTGTGATGTTTTATTTTTTTTTAGGAAAAAGTAGTCATACTTTAAAAAGGAAATACAAAAGTGTTAAATATTGTTCCTCGATGTTTTACAAATTTGTGCTTTATGTCAATAAAAACTGAAAAAGAATGTTTAGTCAATCTCTCTTCTTTTCAGTGTTAATTTCTGGTTAAATGACTAAATGAACACATCCTCTTCTACCCCCATTGTGTGGATTCAGTGAAATGATTTTTTTCTAATGTAATGAGCATTTTGAGATAAAATCCTGAACATTAAAAAATAAAAACAGGTAATGATTTTTTAAAAATTGGCTCCCTTTGACAAACTATTAGTAACAGAGTGGTTCATACTCCATGTTTATATATGTAGGTGATTATTTTAACAAATGGTCTTAAGTAAATATCAGCTTAAGATAGTATAACTCACTATTGTTTGTTGAAATTCCATCTCCATACTGCAAATGATTTAACTGATCTATTAAGACACTTTCCATAATAAAATAATTTCAATATTGCAAACCCAGGAGGCTGGCATAAATTCCGGATAACAAATATAATGTTTTCTAAAAGATAGGAAATGGTTTTCTATCAAAATGAAAAGAAATGGCCATTTTAACAAAAACCCAGAGGTGAACAAAATGACTTTAACTTTGGTGATTTCCTATGACAAATATTTGTTAATATTATCCAAAGTTTAGCTGCAAATCAATGACTAGATTTATTCCAACTTATATCTTTTTGTTATCTTCCAAAGTTGTGTGCTCACAGACCATGTTTAAGCAGCCTCAAATCCAGACAACTCTATTTTGCTTTAATACATAATGTTAGACATAATAGCAATTTTTGACACAATTTTCTTAGGCTGAGCAAAAAGAAAAACCACATAAAAATGTCCATAATGTGTATATTGTGTTATGCTCTCTGTTAAGTTTTTTTTTATATTTATTCATTTTCAAGGAGAGAGAGAGAGAGAGAGAGAGAGAGAGAGAGAGAGAGAGAGAGAGAGAGAGAGAGAGGGAGAGAGAGAGAGAGAACGAACCAGGGCCACCACCTTGTGGGTCTGGCATATGTGGGTACTGGGGAATTGAACCGGGGCCCTTAGGCACTGGAGGCAAGTGCCTTAACCGCTGAACCATCTCTCCAGCCCCTCTGTTAAGTTTTTTTAACTCATAGAAACTATTTGAAAATCCTTCTTTAAACTATGACTGAATTTTGACTTAGCATCAGCTTTTTTTTCTAAGAATAATTATCTAAGGTATAAAAAGACCAAAAACTATGCAATATCCTCTTAATTTGCACATCTACTAATTAATTTTAAATATATTTTTAAATGTCCAAAGAACAATAGCAGAAAATATAAGTTACATGGTACTGTACACAGAAACATAAAATGACTAATATATATTAACGCTGGCTTCTTCATTTGACAATGCAATGATTAAACTGTCTGAGAACACTTGTGTTCTATGCAATGATCATCATACAGTACTATTTACAAGTGTTGGCTATCTCCTGAATTATTTTTGCTGTAGCTTCTATAACTGATTTTATTTAATCAATATTACAGAACTTCTATGCAATGAAAACAGTTGAATTATTCAGGTTTCAAAGATTGTTCTTTGGCATATGATGTTATGAAAGACAATAAGTACATTGTTATAACTGGCCATTGTTATAATGGAAAGAATAACAGAGTGTCTAAGAGAAATGCTTTCTCTAATATTCTGGGAAAGTAAACCCAGATTAAGAAAACGTTTCTGGGCTGGAAAGGTGGATCAGTGGTACTTGTTTTTAATGCCTGATAGCCCAGGTTCAATTCCCCAATTGAGGCCCTGGCATGCCTGTATTAATTCTCTCTCTCTCTCTCTCTCTCTCTCTCTCTCTCTCTCTCTCTCTCTCTCTCTCTTTCTCTCTCTGCTTGAAAATTATTAAATAATTTTTTAAACAAATCATGTCTTGAGCAAAGGCTGGGTATCATCTCTGCCACATCAGCTGGATAACAGCAGCAGGAGAGTGGGCAAGCCAACACCAGAATCCAGGGCTAATATACCATCAAGGCCCTAATCCAGCAGCCTACCTTTTCCAGTAAGGCTCCACCTCACAAATTCCCATCAGCTGGGGATCACGAATTCAGAGCACATGATTTTAGATGTGGCACCCAATTCAGCCACTATAAGCCACTTTATCAAACCTCTACTGTTACCAAAAGACCACACCTTAACCAGAACTGCTTCTTATGCAGACTTCCTGCCTTCTGCCTCAGTTCTTCTGTATATACCTAAACTCATAAGTATCCCAAACAGACATGAAGTCATTGAACCCTTTCATTGGTTATTCTTTTCTATATGGCCCCATTGGATTAACCTTGTTTTCAATCTGACTTGTCTTTTTCATTGGTTTGGGGGACAGGTTGCTCTAGATTGTTAGAGATCTTAAAACCCAGGCTTTACACTGTCATGCATTGTCTGCCCCAACCTGAGTTGATAGATGAGAAGAATGCAATCTACTATACTAACAAGAAGTGGCCAACTGTTCGAATTGGGTTCAAATGAGACAGACAGGATTTGTAGCCAATTGGCTGTCCCTACCTCACATCTGTTTCTGTAACTGCTTTCTATTCTCTGGCTATAAATAAAAATTGTCCATAGGGTGGTTACAGTGCTCTGAACTCTGGCCTGGCTCATGGGGCTGTTCAATTCAAAAAGCATTTCTTGCTCAATTAAGCTATTTAATTTAAGTCTAACGTTTTTCATGGGACAGAATTAAGCATCTAGGAATTGCTGCCTTTGTGGATCTTGGTAATGCTGAGAATTTAAGGACAAGCTTTTTAAATGTTTACAATATTTAAAACAAAAGACAAAAAAGCATGTCAATAAGTTGAATAAAAATAAGATAATATCTAGGCTGGTTTTCTACAGCATGATTGCTTTGAAATAAAGCCTTTTGAATTGATCAATGAGAAGACAGCAATTCAGTAAAATTTTTGATTAAGGAAAAATTGACTATCAACAATGACACATCATTTATTACCTGTAATAGAAAAGTCCATATTTACATTTCTATTTAGAAAATGTGTAAATGTATGAGTTTGAGTGTGTGTGAGAGTGTGTGTATTGGAGTGGCTAAAAGCATAATTTACCAGTTTGATGAATTTCTAATGAATTAAACTCTGGAATATTTGTCCTGTCTGTAATCAAATAACCCAAACTGCAGTATGTTTTGAGCTTTATA